>JAQIXT010000149.1:0-61377 GCA_034700445.1 Stenotaenia linearis
GTTATTTGACTGTAAAGTGTAAAATCTAAACTAAAATAAAGATTTTGAATGAAATATTTAATTTTTTGTTTTTTACTTTTGACAAATAATTATTAAATTAATTAATTAAAATTAATTAATTACTTAATTAATTATTATTATTTTTTAATTTTTTAATTTTTTTATTTAGTTATTATTTTTTTTAATTTTTAAAATTTTTTAAAAAATTTATTTTAATTTTTTTTTAATTTTTTAGATTTTTTTTTAATTTTTAATTTTAATTTTTTTTTTTTAAATTGTGTAACGATTATCTGCGGATAATCCGCGGATAATCCGCGGTCAAAAAAAAAAATCACCATGCGGTTGCGGTTTGGGTTTTTTTTAGGGTTGTTTGCGGTTGCGGTTGCGGTTAATTGGGGAATAGGTGCGGTCCGGTGCGGGGGGGATTTACGCTAACCGCGCCCACCTCTAGTTTGTAGTATACGATTTTTTAACCATAAGGACATTAAAATTATTGCAAATGGGACCAGTGTAATCATTAATCAACAAATTCCATTTTTTCCCCTCAAAATCATACTCGTAAATAAAACATCGTTCATCGATACACAACATTCGTTCATTACACACAACCACTATCCCTCTTCTAATTTCAGAAGGGCCTTTCGTCTCGATTGACTCCCATTTGTCAGTTTCGGGAGTGTAAATCGCCATTTCTCGGAGATGAAATTTAGGTGCTACGTACAATTTATCCTTAAATTTAGCGAGCGATCGAACCGTACCGCACACAGGAGGTACAACGTTATCTCTTCTTGTCTCTTTGGTGTTAATATCGTAAGCCATTAGCAGTAAAATGTCAGGATACATGTGCTTTTCTGCAACGCAGTAAATCAATCCTGCAAATAAACAAATTAATAACAATATTTGAAAACAAATGCGCGCTTATTACCGTTGTGGTGCACAGTCGTTCCCATATAGCACAACTCACACCCGCCCAGGTCGTTCTCGACTGTTTTGTCGATTATATTGAAACGTGCATTCTTATCAGCTATAAAATAAATGTAATTTTCAATGGCAATAAAGTCGTGACAAAAAATGTCGCCGAGTGCAGGAAAATTTCCCATTTTTGTTCCTTTCTTGGTTAAAAAATCGTAAGAATAATATGTCATCTGATTTCCCGGACATTGCTCAGGGTCGTCTTCCCTTATATACGTAAAAAAATACAGCACACTTCCAATCACCGCCATCACATATGTCGGTTCTGATTCTCCGTATTCTTGGGTGGTAAAAACGAAAGGAGAATACCATTCGTCATCTTCTACATCGTATAGCTGTAAAACGATGTCTTCGGGGCGCGATGAATCGCGACCACAAAGAAGAAAAAGATCTTTGTTGTTATCTGCGTCTGCGGACATGGTGGTGATGGGGAAGGCAGCATCAGCTGTTCTTGATGGGTGGGGCTTGAACCAAATTTTGCTCACCAGAGTGTGCAGTGCACTGAGATTTTTCATTGAGCTGGATGCTGGAATTAGCCTTTTTCACAACGCCATCTGGCGAGACAATGGCTGCACCTAGTGCTGTTTCAAAACGAGGCAATAGGTGGTCACCCTCCAATCCTATGGCCTCAACTCATCGCGTTTTCAGTAAAAATAAAAATAATGTTTTCTAAGTTTGTATGAACATTTTTATCTCACATTCTTACCTTTTAGCAGTTGTTTAAAGTTTATTTTGCCATTAGATTAGCTTTTTATTATCTTTTAAAGCGATTTCTTAAGCTTTTTCCATCAGAACGTAGCACTGGCAATCTATTTTTCCCCGCCAGAGCCTCGTTTTCAGTTTGAATTGGAAGCTGCCATTCGCCGGAAGTCTCGCGATATCTCACAGCCAAGGAAAAAGCTAATCAACCATAGCAAGAAAAATCAAAGCACAGAAATTTTCAACAATTAAATTCGTTGTAAAATCGTAAATTTGCGGTATTAAAGGAACGCTTTCCAGTAAATTTTGTAAAGTGTTCTTTTACAAGCTTAAATGAAATATACGGTATATTAAATTTTTACAATAAATTTAATTATTGTAAATTTCAATTTTTGCAGAGTAAAATTAAGCAGATTGCTAAACAACCTAATAGCTAATAGCTAACAAGCTAATAGCTTAAATAACAATGAAATAATTTATTTTGGTTATTGGATGTTTACATGACTAGATTTATTTCGTTAATAAGCAAAATATTTATATTTAGATATTGCACATACAGTACATATTTTTCCAAATTTTGATTACAAACAAAGTTATTCCCAATTTACATTAGAGTGAAAGATTTTTTAACCAAGTGGACAATAGCATTATTGCAAATCGGGCCGGAGTAATCCTTAATCAAAAGATTCCATCTTTTTCCATCAAAATCATATTCATAAATAAGACAACGTTCATCGATGCATAACATACGTCCATTGCACACGATCATTTTTCCTCTTAAAATATTAAACGGGCCTTTAGTTTTGATTATTTCCCATTTGCCAGTTTCGAGATCATAAATCGTAGTGTCTCGAAGATGAAATTGTGATACAATGTACAATTTATCTTTGAATTCAGCGATTGTTCGAACTGAGCCGCATTCAGATGGCACTATATCATCTCTATTTGTTTCTTTTGTTTTAATATCGTAGATCATTAAATATAAATTGTAGTCATCATTATTGTCATTAGTCTTGTAATTTTCTGCCAAACAGTAGATTAATCCTGAAAATAATCTTTATTAACTACTGTATACAATGTATTAAATTTATTTTCATTTGGTTACCATTGTAGTATACAGCCGCTCCAATGTAATTCAAATCACACCCGCCCAAGTTGTTCTGGACTTTTTTTGTTGTTGAATTAAAACAAGCATTCGTATCAGCTACAAAGTAAATATAATCGTCAACAACGACGTAATCGTTACAATAACTTTCCCCAAGTGCCGGTAAATTTCCGATTTTTGTTCCTTTTTTGGTAATAAAATCAACGGAATAATATGACATCTGACTCTCCCGATCTCCGTCATTGTCATCTGGTTTTAACCATGAAAAAAAGTATAGGATACTTTCAATCACACCCATTACGTACTCTGCGAATGGTTCTCCATATTCATGAGTAGTTAAATAGAAAGGAGAATACCAATAATCTTCTTCCAAATCGTATAGCTGAATAACAACATCTTTGGGACGTGATGGATCGGTACCACAAAAGAGTAAAAGGTCTTTGTCGTTATCTGGGACTTGGGACATTCCGTGGGTGATGTAGATGGCGTCAGCTGTTCGGTATGGGTGGGGCTTGCATTGATAACTAATTTAGCCTTTTTCTGAGTCGCCAGATGTTGCGAGGCTTCCGGCGAGCCTCGTTTTCACTAACTTCAATCTGAAAACGAGGCTCTGGCTGGGAAAATAGGTCGTACTGCTGCGTTCTGATATAGAAAATTACTATATTATTTTAAAAATAATAAAAAAATCTGTTAAAAAACTAATAAAAAAATAGTTTTTTAACAGCTACTAAAAGGTAAAAAAATTAAGAATTTGTTTCTTTTGTTTTAATATCGTAGATCATTAAATATAAATTGAAGTCATCATTATTGTCATTAGTCTTGTAATTTTCTGCCAAGCAGTAGATTAATCCTGAAAATAATCTTTATTAACTACTGTATACAATTTATTAAATTTATTTTCATTTGGTTACCATTATAGTACACAGCCGCTCCAATGTAATTCAAATCACACCCGCCCAAGTTGTTCTGGACTTTTTTTGTTGTTGAATTAAAACAAGCATTCGTATCAGCTACAAAGTAAATATAATCGTCAACAACGACGTAATCGTTACAATAACTTTCCCCAAGTGCCGGTAAATTTCCGATTTTTGTTCCTTTTTTGGTAATAAATTCGAAGGAATAATACGTCTTCGGCGGATCTTCTTCATTATCTTCACCGTCTTTATTGTTTTTATCTTCATCATCTGGATTTCCTTCATTTCCTTCATTTTCCACATTTCCTTCATCTTCCACATTTCCTTCATTTTCTAGATCTTCTTCATTGAAATCGTCGTTTGGAAAAGTAAAAAAATACAACACACTTCCAACCACACCCATTATGTAACTTCCGTCCAGAAATCCATATTCTTTGGTAGTAAAAACGAAAGGAGAATACCATTTGTCTTCTTCTAAATCGTACAGTTGTATAACAAGATCGAAGGGAATTGATGCATCAGTACCGCAAAAAAGTAAGATGTCTTTGTCATTTTTCGAGTCTCCGGACATTTTGTTAGTTTGGTTGAGCAGAAACCAGCATCAGCTATTTTAAGGGTGGGGCAAAATTGGATAATTCTATTTTGGTCATCAGAGTGCAGCACGAGGTTTGCAGAATCATAACAACAAACGCTATAAGAAACTATAAGAAAGTTGGGACGCAGTAAAATTTTCAGCAGTTCAAGTGTTCATAAAATCACTGACGGTGAGGAATTCGTGGAACTTGAGGCGTGAGCTTTGAATTCAATGAACACCTTAAATAGCATTTAAATATATTCTTTTTTATTGTCTGCGGAAATTATTTTACAGATTATATTTTTACATTTAAATATTTATGCGTAATATTTTTTATTCCCAGTTTACAGTATGCGATTTTTTAACCGTGAGGACATTCAAGTTGCGACAAATGGGACCAATGTAATCATTGCTCAATTGATTCCATTTTTTCCCCTCAAAATCATACTCGTAAACAAAACATCGTTCATCGATACACAACATTCGTCCATTACACACAACCACTTTCCCACGTGTAATTTCAGAAGGGCCTTTCGTCTCGATTGACTCCCATTTGTCAGTTTCGGGAGTGTAAATCGCCATTTCTCGAAGATGAAATTTCGGCGCTACGTACAATTTATCCTTAAATTTAGCGAGCGATCGAACCGTACCGCACACAGGAGGTACAACGTTATCTTTTCTTGTCTCTTTGGTGTTAATATCATAAGCCATTAACAGTAAAATTTCAGGATGCATGTGCTTTTCTGCAACGCAGTAAATCAATCCTGCAAATAAACAGATTAATAACAATATTTGCAAACAATTACACGTTTATATTACCGTTGTGATGTACTGCCGTACCGATGTAACACAATTCGCACCCACCCAGGTTGTTTTGGATTGTTTTGTCAGTTGTATTAAAGCAAGCATTCTTATCAGATATGAAATAAATACGATCTTCAACCACAACATAATCGTTGCAAAAACAGGTTCCAAGTGCTGATAAATTTCCAATTTTTGATCCGGTTTTGGTTTTAAAATCGAAGGAGTAGTAGGTCATCTGAGTGCCCGAATCTCCATCTTCATCATCAAATTTTAGAAACGTAAAAAAGTAAAGCACACTTCCAATCACACTCATCATAAAATTCGGTTGAGTTTCTCCATATTCATTAGTAGTAAAGACGTATGGAGAATACCATTTGTCAGCTTCTACATCGTAGAGCTGAATGACAACATCGTCTGGGCTTGATGAATCGGTACCACAACAAAGTAAAAGATCTTTGTCGCCATCTGCGTCTTCCGACATTGTAGTGGATGACATCAACTCAGCTGTTTGTGATGGGTGTGGCCTTAACTTTGCTCACTAGAGAGCAGCAGATAGTGTGCTGGCTAACAAAATAGATATTTTGATCATCATAATTTATACTTTGAGCTTTTAAACAACATTAGCAGTGTATTCAGAATGTAATGATTTTCAACTCTAATCGAAGTTTGGTCGAACTGATCAACGAAAAGTTTGTTGATGATTTATTTGAATACTTAAAGAAAAGTGAAACACCAGTTTCTGAAAGATATGAAAATAAATAATGATATTTTTATCTTAATAATAGATGGTATGAAATTTATTAAATACGACACATTTGTTCAACATACAACAACCGCGAATTACAAAAAATTAAACTTCCGTGAATCGATTTAATACCTTGTGTATTAATCAATTCCCACTTATTGGTCATCGGGGTGTAAACAGCCATAAATCTAAGAGTTCTTTTGTCCACCATGTAGAATTTATCTTCGATAGCAACCATCGATTGAAAATATTCAATAAACGTAGGTACATCATATGATTTAGTATCTCCTGTCTTTATATCAATGAAATAAGGTTTCAGCAAGAATTGATAACTAGTTATCAATTCTTGGTTTCAGTGAAATCAGGATGAGTAAATTCTTGTTATTTCTGTTTACAGAAAGTTTACAGGTGCTAGATATTTCATTTTGCAGAGACTTTTTATTATTATTTTTAACTGCCACAATTAACATTGTATTTTAATAACATGGCAGTCTATCTGACTTTTCAATTTTTATAGTTTAAAAGTAAGGCAGTTTTACAATATTTTTTCCTAAAAATATATTTTAAACAAATATATGTGGCTAGATCTAATCTGGAAAATGAAATCCAGTATAGTTGTAATCATTTTGAATATTTCTATAATGTTTTCTCAATAAGTCTATCTCTGCTCATTCAAATTATGGTCTTTTGCCATTTAAACAAACCACTGCGCATGCGCAAAACGCCATCTAGCGACTGGTGAAAAGGTCTTGAGATGTTTGAATCAGCTGTTTGTTAGTTGGTGCTTGAAAGTGACTGAATTCTTATGCAATTTTAGGTATTACCTTAAAAATAGATTTAAAGCTCGGTAGTTCACTCTCGTTACAGTCCAGATGTAAACATCTGGTTATGACTGGAGATAATGTCTTCAATTTTAATTCGCCAGAGTGCAGCACATTTAACAGAAGTGATGATGCAATGGGAAACTTCCCAGCAGAGCTTTATTGATTGGAATGAGTGACCCAGTTTAGAAGCAATACTTTATTTTCCAAAATAAATAACATTTTTAAGTTTGCAATATTTATAAATCGAATAAGTTATTTTCACCAAATTAAGCTCAGACTAATTGCCAATTTAAAGTGAAGGATTTGTCAACAGTGTGTAAATTGTAACAAACAGTTTCGATGGAATATTGCCACAATTCATTCCATCTTTTCCGCCTAAAATCATACTCGAAAATAGAACACATTCTATCGACGCATAACAAACGATTGTTACAAACAATCAATTTCCCTCTGAAAATACAAGCAGGACCGTCGGTGGTAAAACAATCCCATTCATCGGTTTCGGGAGTATAAATTGCCATAGTACGAAGATGAAAAACTTCAATTACATAGAATTTATCATTAAGTACAGCAATCGTTTGAATCTGGTTGACTAACGGCGGCGTCTTTAGTTTCTTCAACTTCTTAGTACGGATGTTAAATGACGTAAGAAAACCATCGTCGATAAACTGAAATTCGGGTCCAATGCAGTAGATACAACCTGTAAAAAAAATTTTTTCAGTAACTAAATTTAAAAAGAAAAAATTATTTACCTTTATAGTAAACAGCCGAAGCGTCATAACACAACTCGCACTCGCCAATGTCTTTGCGAATTGTTCTATCGATTGTATTCAAACACTCGACTTTTTCAGACACGTAGTAAATACAATTTCCAACTACGACGTAATCGTTAGTCCAAGCCTTTGAAAACGAGGGTAAATTTCCTATAACTCTTACTTTTTTCGTTACAAAATCAAACGCATAATAAGTGTTTTGGTCTTTTTTTATTTCCGTGTCGTCATCGGATTCCGCATCGCCAAAAAAATATAATTCACTTCCAACCATACCCATTATTCTGTGTGGTCCTATTCCCTTGTATGTTTTACTGGAGATGGTGAATAAAGAATACCAATCTTCGTGTTCTAAATCGAACAATTGTAGACAGACGTCATCGAGACTTGAGCTGGGCCGGCCGCAGAAGAGCACGAGAGTTTTGTTGTTAGCTGCTGCTGCACACATATTGTGCTTTGATGTCAGGGGCTTGAGTCGATTTTCTTGATTTTGTCCACGAGAGTACAGCGCAGTCTGTCTTTAAATACTGTAATGATTTGAAGGGATGATTTGAAGAGAAGATTGATGTTTTTAATCACCTTAATTGTTTTCTTTTTAAAAGAAATTTCTTACTTGTTTTGAAGTATTTGCAATTGAGGACTTGTGTAATTTTAGAACTGGAAAATCCAAAATAGCCATTCAAGTTGGTGCTTCCTTACAGAGCAAAAACTTGGCATTAAGATCAAATATTAAATTATTATTTAAGTCGGTGCACAAAGCAACCTTAAAACGTACATAAAGTTTTTGATAAAAGAGGATGGGACCAATAGAAATGAGGAAACTAAGTGAGTAATGAATGTAATGTGTGACCAGAGTTGTACTTTAATGACATATAAATGTAACATCGCCAATCCATGCACAATAATCGCTCGTTACACACAATCAACTTTCCCCTATAAACAACCAGGTCCATCAGTGGAAATCGTCTCCCACTCGTCAGTTTCAATATTATAAATAGCCATCCGTTTTAAGAGTATAAAAGTCAATAACGTATAATTTATCATTCAAAGCAGCTATCGATATAAGTTTGTTTTCTGTTGGTGGCATTTTAGCTTTCCTGGTTTCTCGAGTGCTGATGTTGTATTCCATTAAACCTCCATTAGCAAAACCGTCGGGCCCCATACGGTAAATGAAACCTGTGTACGGTATATATTAAAAAGTAATTAATAATAAATTTAATTAATTAAAAAGAAAATTTAAGTATTTTTACCATTATAATGCCCTTAAATTCATCGCCGGGTAAAATAAAAGGCTCGTACCATTTGTCTTGTTCGATGTCGTACAACTGTAAAACAAAGTCATCGAGGTTTGACGAATCTCTCCCACAAAGAAGCAACAGATCTTTATTGTGTGCGGCTTCGCTCATGCTGCAGTGAAGCCGCACTTGCAACCTTGACAAGGTCGATCGATATGTTAAAGCCTGGTTATATTACTTCAGCTCTTGACAAGATCAGTTCTGTGTTAAGCTGGGTACTGAATAACATTAAAACGTCTGTGTATTACAGATTTATTTCTTGAGAACTTGATTCGATTTTGCGAGCAGTTACAAAAATAGCAATTTGACATCACACACTATTTTACATTGATATGCAATTTTTACGCTTACAGCATTTTCCAGAAAGGAAGAGATAAAAATATAAATTTACATTGACATTTACATTTGGCAAGTTAACTTTCTTACGCCACTGATCTCTTTTTGCGAGCACCCTTTGCTCACAAATAATCAATTCTTACCAGTTTATAGCGTTACACTTATTGATAGTAAATGAATTAAAATTATAACAAAGAGCACCAATATAATCCATACACAGCTTACTCCATTTTTTCAAATCAACATCATACTCATAAATATAACATCTATTATCAACACACAATAACCGCCCATTACACACAATTAGTCTTCCCTTTAAAATACTAATAGGACCTTCGGTAGAAAATAATTCCCATTCATCAGTTTCGGGAGTGTAAATCTCCATACGTCTCAGAGTGTAAATTCCAATAACGTATATTTTATCGTTAAAAGCTGCAATGGATTGAAGACCATGAATTATTGGAGGTGTTTTAGCTTCTTTAGTTTCACGAGTGATGATGTTATAAGCCACTAAACATCCATTGGAAATATACGAAATCTCAGGACTCACACAGTATACGTTATCTGCAAATATTTGACTAATTAATAAAAATTGCGGGTCTCTTATTGCTTTAAGACACTTACCATTGCAGTAAGTAACCGAACCATCATACACAGCCAAATGGACATCAAATTCGCCTATATTTTTTACAATCGATTTGCTTTTGGTATTAAAACAAGCCATTTGTTTAGAGACGACATAAATATTATCGCCAGCTGTAGCAAAATCCTGAAACCAGTTTTCTGAAAGTGCTGGTTGATTTTCGTGGTCCGTTACTTTTTTTGTTAAGAAGTCAAAGGAATAAACCGACATTTGATCTTCATCGTTATCAGATTTCGAGTCGGACTCGCCGTAAAAATACAATTCATTTCCTACAATTCCCATCATCCAAGACGGTCGGACGTTTTTAAATTCTTCTCCAGGAAAAATGAAAGGCTCGTACCATTCGTCTTCCTCGACATCGTATAATTGTATAACGATGTCATCGAGGTTTGCCGAGTCTCTCCCGCAAAGCAACAGCAGATCTTCGTTGTTGCATGCGTTGTCGCTCATGTTGCAGTGAGGCCGCATCAGCTGATAGGGCGGGGTCAATCGATATTTCGATGCCCAGTCCAGTTGTGTTGTATACACAAAGTTTACTTTTTCGCTACGTGTAAGGACCAAGGTTTTATCAAGGAAGATAACGGGGGGAAATGGATTAGAATTGAGGGACATGAATGAGTGTAGTTCGAAAGCCAGAAAAGAATATGAGAAAGAAAATAGAGGATTATACCATTTATCAAGCTCTATGTCGTACTATTGAAAGCCTAATCTTTCGGGCTTCGGCCTCGACATAGCGCATCTATGATGATAACAAGGTTGCGACCAAGAAATCTCTTGTTACTGGCCGTCAATTATTGTCAATTTGTGCTGTTTCCTTATTGTTGTTTTACATTCTGCGTAAAAGATAAACAAGCAGATTGTAGTGGAGGTTCTCGGAAATATGTCCATTGAATTTTTACAATAAAGAATGTGTGTATCATCTATGTCAATCAATAAAGTAATTTTTTCATTTAAAAAATATAATATCATTATCATCTTTTGATTGTTTTCAATTCAGAAATAAACACTTTATTTCAATTCTTACAAACTTCGATTTTGCCTTTTTCTTTTGAGTACTGAATTCATCTATCAATGATTTGTACAGAAAACCATAAAAGGAAAACAAATCCAAAACAAAAGAAACAAAATGCTAGATAATAATAAGCGACTTTACAACAAATCCTTTTTTGTATGCAATGCAATTGTAAAATTAAATTTACAATAAAATTTGATCGCTATTCTATGAATTCGCTTTCCTGCTGAGCACTGTCATGTTGCAGTGCAGTATTACATAATATTAGAAAAAGAGCTAGAATAACCCTTTTTCTTAACCCGTTTTCTAATATTATGCTTCCCGTCAGGTATATAAAGGCAGAGACTCTGGTCATTGATCACTTGCGATATTGTAGCGATAGAGAGAACAATCCGATTAAACTTATTGTTGATTTAATAAATATCTAAGTCCAATCCCATTTATTCCTAACAATAATGACAAGGATTTAGTTGGGGGAAAAAAAACCCTACCTTCTTACTTATTTTTCATGTTGATTTATTTTTATAATTGAAATTGAATTTGAAATTCGTGCAAAATCCAGATGACGTCTTACACGCGTCATAGCTTTAATGGCGTTGAATCACGTGATTCGTACATCGCACTTGGCTGCCTGCCTGAGAGTCAAACGATGCCTTGTTTTCATGCTTTAAACGAGATTTAAACGCAACTACACTATTTACCGCAGTTGGTCTTAAGTAAAGGAACAAAAGTAACTGAAGAAATAAAATTCTCAAAATGTCTGAGCTAATTTTATCTCCTTTTTCTTTTTTAAAAAAATTGAATAGTGGTTTTCGTTGTCGCTGTGTTCTATATTAGTGCAAAGTTGTGTATTCCAGAATTGATAATCTGTATTAAATTAGCTTTTAAAAAAGTAATTTTGTTGTTCTAGATATAAAATTAAGGAAAGTTTAAATGTAGTCAGGATGGCCGAGCGGTCTAAGGCGCCAGACTCAAGTTACCTTGCTAACGTTGTTAGTGTTGTGAATTCTGGTCCACGAATGTGGGCGTGGGTTCAAATCCCACTTCTGACAAATTTTTTTTTTCAACTCTATATTGTCAATTAGGAGGCGATTTATAACCATCAACAAAATTTATTCTGAACAAGTACAGTTCTAACTTTTTAATCTAATTTCTTGATTCCAATGTAATCCAAATATCACTTTCGGGTCTCAACATCAGACCCTGTACGAATTTAATATCTTGATTCGGAGCCAAATTAAATTGAAATTTACGAATCCATTCAGCCAAAAATATGCTGATTTTAGTTCTGGCGTAACTTTGTCCTGGACATTGCCGTTTACCAGCAAAACCAAATGGCTTCCACGCAAAAGCATGTCGAGTTTTAGTATTTTGAGGCGAAAAATGCTCAGGATCAAATCTAAAAAAATTCATTACATTAGAATAACAAATAGAATTTTTTAAAAATAAAGCTTACTTATCTGGATTAGCAAAATATTTTTTATCCAAAAATGAATAACCAGTATTCATGAACAATTTCGTATTTGCGGGAATTATAAAATCTCCCAATTTCAACTCTTCTTGGACAATGCGCGAGTTAAAAATAGTATCTGCCCGGAATCGGATAGACTCATCAACAACTTGACTCAGATATCTAAAAGTAAACATTTCAATTACTACAAATCAGTTTTTAGTTAGAAAAATACAGCGTAACTGTAATTGGGGTAATTTTTCTAGCGTGACTTGCTCATCTCCCAAAACTGACTTCAATTCTTCGTATAATTTTTCTTGGAGTTTTGGTTGGCGACATAGTTCATAAATAGCCCACATAATTACTATAAAAACAGAAATAAGTACAATTTTAATGTTGTTTTTAATTGTTACTTTATCTCCATTACATTTGCCTGTAACATCATAACCAGCCATGATAAAAGCAACAGAATCTGCCAACTGAGCCTCTGCACTTTTGGTATCTTCTAACAGGACATCGATAAACAAATTTTTATCAGTGTCAGTATCTTGTTGTCTCAGGGTCAAAATTTTCGTAACAGTTTTCTTGATTTCTGCCGCGTCTGCGGAGTGAAACAAAGTTAATTAATTTGGATTGACTAATGATACACACTAAAAATTGATTGAATTATTTGCTTCAAATGACATTATATCAGCGTAGATGACAACCCTTACCTTCTTTCAGTTGCTTCTCTTCAGCTGAATTTGGTTTCACTTCTTTTTCGAACGCTTTACTCATCTGAAATAATAATCACGGGTTTTTATTTCATTTGATCGATTAGTTTTGCTATTTGATAAATATTACATTCACAAACAACTGTTGGAAACGTTTGAGACTTCGCTCATCTTTAAAGTAATCGCCATAGCTAGTTCTGAGAATTCCTTTAATCGTTGCTTCATACGCAGTTTCTAGTAATGGAATTTGGTCTTCTTTACTCAGTTTCTTCCATTTTTCTACGTATTCTTCAGCAATCTGTAAGGCATAATACATTTTCAAACCTTAACTTGGATATAATTACTATATTTTACCTGAACAAAACATGCAGAATACGATTTACAAGCTTTTAACATAAAATGATGGTCGTATAACTTCCTTCTTCGTCTTATTTCTTCTAACTCTTGAAATCCAAATAATTCCTTACCAAATACAATCTCGAACTGTCCAAATATATCACCTGAAGATATAAATTAAATAAATGTAAAATAGTAACATTAGCTGTGGCTAAACGTATACTCGGTATTATCTCTAAATGTCGCAACGATTTCAATAAATTGGGATCAGCAACACTGACTGAGTAATTTTTTTCTTGATAAAATGATACGATCGGACCAAATCGGTTATGCAAGTCTCTCATAAAGAGACTGAATTCTCCAAATAAGATTGCCCCATCTCTGAGTAAGAGAAAAAGAAAGCTAAAAGTTGATTTGACAGTGGTTAGCACTTACTTTGATTCTTTTATACTCAAACCAGGAATGGTCTTCAATTGCTTCTGATTTTCTTTATTCTAGTAATATAGATTTGTAAGAGTTGATGTAAATTCTAAGTTTATAAATACCTGTTTGTTTCTTCTAGTGTATAAAACAAATAGAAAAATTGTTACTAAAGCTATTAGTATTTGCAGAGTTGTTATGTCCATGTTGAGATACTAAAAACTAACTGACAGGTTGTTCTTTAGTACTTGCTGATAAGAGATCTAGATTTGTTTATGATTGATTGATTTCCAAAGAATTGGTTTAAATTTATCGGTGATGTTTATTTAGATTATTATTGTTACCATTATTCTGATGAAATTTTATTTTATTTTATTTTATTTTTATTTTATTTTTATTTTATTTTTAATTTTTGCAGTTTAGAAGATTATCTCAATAATTTGCATCATTTTTATCCGAATATGATTTCTGGTTGTCTCGATTTATCCAGTCATTAATTTTTTGATTTCATGAAATTAGGTGAGCAATATTTTTGAAATTTACTTTTTGTAAATGAAAAGAAAATTAACGAATTTTTTTTTTTGGCTTTATACAATCAAAGATTCTTTGCTAATTGATATTTAACTGGTAAAGCGAATTATTAAAGGCGTTGACATTTATATCTATAAACTAAAATTTATTCCATTCATATATTTGTAGTTCCAATTTTTATCTAATTTCTCGATTCCAAAGTAATGAAAATATCACTTTCGGGTCTCAACATCATACCCAATACGAATTTAATATCTTGATTCGGAGCCAACTTAAATTGAAATTTACGAATCCATTCAGCCAAAAATATACTGATTTTAGTTCTGGCGTAACTTTGTCCTGGACATTGCCGTTTACCAGCAAAACCAAATGGCTTCCATGCAAAAGCATGTCGAGTTCTAGTAATTTGAGGCGAAAAGTGATCAGGATCAAATCTAAAAAATTTTATTACCGTACATTAAAAACAGAATTTGCTTAAAAAAATAAAGCTTACTTATCTGGATTAGCAAAATATTTTTTATCCAAAAATGAATAACCAGTATTCATGAACAATTTCGTATTTGCAGGAATCACAAAATCTCCCAATTTCAACTCTTCTTGGACAATTCGCAGGTTAAAAATAGTATCTCCCCGGAATCGGATAGTCTCATCAACAACTTGACTCAGATATCTAAAAGTAAGTATCTAATTACTACAATTAATTTTTAGTTAGAAAAATACAGCATAACTGTAATTTAGGCAATTTTTCTAGCGTGACTTGCTGGTCTCCCAAAACTGACTTCAATTCTTCGTATAACTTTTCTTGGAGTTTTGGTTGGCGACATAATTCATAAATAACCCACATAATTACTATGCAAACAGAAATAAGTATAATTTTTATGTTTTTAATTATCACTCCATCTCCATTACATCTGCCTGTAATTTCATAACCACCCATGATAAAAACAATAGAATCGGACAATTGAGCCTCTGAACTTTGGTTATCTTCCAACAGGACATCGATAAATAAATTTTTATCGGTGTCAGAAGTATCTTGTTGTCTCTGAGTTAAAATTTTCGTAACAGTTTTCTTGATTTCTGATAAATCTATAGAGTGCAACAAAGATAACATTGATTACCTAAGGACAGATTATAATCATTACCTGTCTGAGCTTCTTTCAGGTCGGTAGAATTTGATTTCAAGTCTTTCTCCAACGCTTTACTTATCTGAAAGAATATATATCCACAGTTGAACTGTTCGTTTTGTTAATTTTATAAAAATATTACTTTTACAAACAACTGTTGGAAACGTTTTAGACTTTGCTCGTCTTTAAAGTAATCGCCGTAGTTAGTTCTGAGAATTCCTTTCATCGTTGCTTCAGACGCAGTTTCCAGTAATGGAATTTGATCGTCTTTGCTCAGTTTCTTCCACTTTTCTGCGTATTCTTCAGCTATCTGTAAGGTGAGACGCGTAAAATTAATCTTAAATCTTCCTACCTTTGATGTACTTAATTGTAATTATAATTAACCTGAACAAAGCATGCGGAATATGATTTGCAAGCTTTTAACATAAAGTGATGGTCGTATAACTTTCTTCTGCGTCGTATTTCTTCTAACTCTTGAAATGTAAATGATTCCGTACCAAATAAAACTTCGAATTGTGTAAATATCTCAACTGATAAAATAAAATAAAATAAACTTTAATTTGTGATATTAGCTGTGCTAACATACCAGGAATTATTTCTAAATGTCGCAGCGATTTCAATAAATTGGGATCAGCAACACTGACAGCGTAAGTTTTTTCTTGATAAAATGATACGACTGGACCAAATCGGTTATGAAGGTCTCTCAAAAAGAGACCAAACATTCCTAATACCAATGCACCATCTCTGAATAAGACAAGAAAAGATGGAAAATTGATGAATTTTTAGGAGTAGCTGGCACTTACTTAGATTCTTTTATTCCTATACCAGGAATGCGTTTTACTTGCGTTTGGTTCTCATTATTCTATAGATAGAGGTGTATAAGAACAAAAAAATTTTAAGTTTATAAAAATACCTGTTTGTTTCCTCTAGTGTAAAAAATAAGTAACAGAACGGTTATAAAAGCTACTAGTAGTGATACAATCACGACGTCCATTATTGAAGTGCTATCAGCTAACTAAAAAGCTATTGAAAGTCAAAATTAAATATTGATAAGAGATCTAGATGTTTATGATTTGTTTAAATTTATCGGTGTCGTTTATTTACGCCGATTATTATTCATCGGTGTCCTTAAACTGTTGCGATTAATCTGATGAAGTTTTGAAGATAACTCAATAATGTGCATCAATTTTATTCGAAGATGATTTCTGGTTGTCTTGATTTATCCATTTATTTTTTGATTTCATGAAAATAAGTGAGCAATGTTTTTATAATTTATTTTTTGTAAATGATGAGAAAATTAATGAATTTTTTTGGATTTTTTAAAATGTTTAACTGGTAAAGTGAATTAATAAAAGCGTTGACGTTTATTTCGATCAACAAAAATTTATTCCAAACTTAGTACAATTCCAATTTTTATTTAATTTCTCGGTTCCAATGTAACCCAAATATCACTTTCGGGTCTCACCATTATACCCAGTACAATTTTAATATCTTGGTTTGGAACCAACTTAAATTGAAATTTACGTATCCATTCAGCCAAAAATATGCTGATTTTAATTCTGGCGTAACTTTGTCCTGGACATTGCCGTTTACCAGCAAAACCAAATGGCTTCCACGCAAAAGCATGTCGAGTTTTAGTATTTTGAGGCGAAAAATGCTCAGGATCAAATCTAAAAAATTTTATTACCGTACATTAAAAACAGAATTTGCTTTAAAAAATAAAGCTTACTTATCTGGATTAGCAAAATATTTTTTATCCAAAAATGAATAACCAGTATTCATGAATAATTTTATATTTGCAGGAATCACAAAATCTCCCACTTTAAACTCTTCTTGGACAAAACGAACGTTAAAAGAAGTGTCTAACCGAAATCGTATAACTTCATCGACAACTTGGCTCAGATATCTAAAGGTAAATAAATAATTACTACAAATTAATTTTCATTTAAAAGAATATATATAACTGTAGTTTAGGTAATGTTTCTAATGTGACATTCTCATCTCCCAAAACTGACTTCAATTCCTCGTATAATATTTCTTGAAGTTCTGGTTGGGCACATAATTCATAAATAGTCCACATAATTACTATAATTAGAATAATACATGCAATATCACTTTGTTTTCACTTTTCACTCTATCTCTCTTACATTTGCCAGTGACTTCATGTCCACCCATGATAAAAAGAATAGAGTCTGCCAATTGAGCCTCTGAACTTTTGTTATCTTTCAACAAGACATCGATAAACAAATTTTTATCAGTATCAGTAGTATCTTGTTGTCTCTGTGTTAAAATTTCCGTAACAATTTTCTTGACTTCTACTACGTCTGTAGAGTGCAACAAAGATAACGTTAATTACCGTTGATTAGCCAATGATATCTTCTTCTATATACTGTATATAAAGAAGAAAGTTGTCTATCCCCTTGTTCTCTGCTATGCATTCAAAAACCACTTAATATATCAAAACCAAATTTTGCAGGATCATTTCTGAGACTATGGAGGTGGTTTTAGTCTAGGTTTCAATCATTTTCAACAATTTTTTCATAACAAAAATACTTAAAAACACCATGAAAAAAGATGGCTTCACTGCCTAGCAGTAAGGGATTAAAGATAACCTATCTATGGGGGGTAATCTATCAGTTAATCACATCAACAATGTGCCCACAGGGTTATTTACGTCATCAGCATTGTAAGCAAGGCATTTAAATTGCTTTTGTTTTTCATTTGTTTTTGTGTCATTTGGACACGCGTTTGTTTTAATTGATTTCCCTTAAATTTTTTCTTTTGTTTCCGCATTATTTCAATTTTTCTTTTGGGTTTTTGTTTTCCTTTTTACGTCATTTTGGATGCTTTACCACTGCCTTTTGAAGCATAATTGTTTTAATTACTTTTTTGGTTTTTCCTTCGTTTTTGCGTCACATTGGACGCTTTAAACAATTCACCCAGAATCCCTGTTAAATGTCAAGTAATTTAACATTTATTTAAATATAAATAAAACTTATGTGTTTTGATTTACCCGGGCAGCGCCGGATCCCTTTGCTAGTAGATGATAAACATTACCTGCCTTAACTTGTTTCTCTTCGGCAGAATTTGGTTTCAATTCTTTCTCCAACGCTCTACTAATCTGAAGGAGTAAATCCACAGGCTCTTATAACATGAATTGTTATGTTTTACTACGTATTTGATATTACGTTTACAAACAATTGTTGGAAACGTTTGCGACTTTGCTCGTCTTTGAAATAATCGCCGTAGTTAGTTCTGAGAAATCCCTTCATTGTTGCTTCAAACACAGTTTCCAGTAATGGAATTTGATCTTCTTTACTCAGTTTCTTCCATTTTTCTGCATATTCTTCAGCAATCTGAAAGGTGAGATACGCATAATTAATTTTTAACCTTCTTAGCCTTGATGTAATTATACTAACCTGAACAAAGCATGCGGAATATGATTTGCATGCTTTTAACATAAAGTGATGGTCGTATAATTTCCTTCTGCGTCTTACTTCTTCCAACTCTTGAAATCCAAATGACTCTTTACCAAGTACAACTTCGAACTGTGCAAATATATCAGCTGAAGAAATATAATTAAATAAACGGAAAATAGTAAACCAGTTGTGCTAATTGCTAACGTACTTGGTATTAGTTCTAAATGTCGCAGCGATTTTAATAAATTAGGATCAGCAATACTGACTGAGTAATTTTTTTCTTGATAAAATGATACGACTGGACCAAATCGGTTATGCAAATCTCTCAAAAAGAGACCAAACTCTCCAAATAAAAACGCACCATCTCTGAATAAGAGAAAAAGAAAAGATGGAAAATTGATTTACTGTTATTTTAAGTGTAGCACTTACTTTGATTCTTTTATACTTATACCGGGAATAGGTTTTATTTCGTTTTGGCTCTGATTGTTCTATAATAGAAACTTACAGAAACTTAAAAAAATATTCTAAGTTTATGGAAATACCTGTCTGTTTCTTCTAGTGTAAAAAATAAGTAGCAGAACGATTATTAAAGCCACTAGTAGTTGTACAATCACGATGTCCATTATTGAAACGTATCAGCTAACTAAAAAGCTATTGAAAGCACTTAAATTTATTATTATAATTGATAAGAAATCTAGATGTGTTTGTGATTTCTGTAGAACTAGTTTCATCCAGATTAATGTATTTGCTATTGTCCTATAGTGGTGGAACAATTTCATTTCACTACTGTACAGTGGTGAAATCGTGAAATCCCCTGATAATTTTTTTTATCTGTAATGTTGTTTTCTTTTTGCAGTTTAGAAGATAATGCACAATCATCCAAACATGACTTCTGGTTGATGCATTGTGTCGCACAAATTGCCATTCATTTATTTTTTTGCTTTCATCATAAAACAGGTAAGCAATTATGTACGGTAGTTCTACATTATATTTTTGAATGCTGAGGAAATTAATGATTTTCTGAAGCAAATTAATTTCACTACCAATATTTTTACAATTTAATTTAGCATTTACAAAAGACAACTGTAATTAAAAAACTGTAATTAAAATTATAAGAAATTTCTAACTGCTGTGAATTAATAAATTGCACAATTATAAATTGCTTTAATTTTCAGTCTTCACAACATTTGAATTTAACACCTTGATTCCAATGTAACCCAAACATCATTTTCAAGCCGCCACATAAAACCTTGAACAAATTTAATTTCCTGATCAGGAACCAATTTAAATTTAAACTGTCGAATCCACTCGGATAGGAAAATACTGATTTTTATCCTAGCATAACTTTGTCCAGGACATTGCCGTTTACCAGCAAATCCAAATGGCTTCCACGCATAAGGGTGACGAGTTTTTGTATTCTCAGGGGAAAAATGCTCAGGATCAAACCTAAACGTTTAACTCGAGTTAAAACATCAATAAAACAATGGTAAAATTAAATTTACTTCTCTGGATTAGCAAAATACTTGTTGTCAAAAAAGGCAATTCCAGTATTCATGAATAATCTCGAATTAGCTGGTATGACGTAATCTCCCAATCTCAAATTTTCTTGGAGTACTCGCACGTTAAAAGTCGTGTCTAATCGGAAACGTATTGTTTCATCAACAACTTGAGCTAAATATCTTTTTTAAAAATTCAAAAAATATAAATTTATGAAAGTGACAAAACTATACTTTAGTTTAGGTAAAGTTTCGAGTGATATTTGCTGGTCTCCCAAAACAGATTTTAATTCCTGATACAATTTTTCTTGTAGATCTGGTTGAGCACAGAGTTCGTAAAGAGCCCACATGAGAACTAACAAAGATGAAAATAATATAAAATTGAGTTTTTAAATAAGATTTTCTATTACTTTTGCCTGGAGCTTCAAAACCACTCATAATAAAAGTTAAGGAATCTCCTATTTGTAATTCAGTGCTTTGGGTGTCCTCCAATAAGACATCGATAAACAAATTTCTATCAGTGCTACTTATATCTTCCTGCCTACTCGTCAGTATTTTTTTAATTATAGTCTTAACTTGCTGAGTATCTAATAAAATGTAAAGATACAACAAAATTGAACATTCGAATTTTGATATTAATCATTTTTACAATGTTTTAATTTTATCTCTTCGGTCGAATTTGGTTTCACTTCTTTTTCCAAAATCTCGCTCATCTGAAAGAATAACGAATTTTAAGTTAGTAAGGAGATATGAGATTGATAAACTTTTACATTTTCAAATAATTGTTGAAATTCTGTGAGATGTTGTTCATTTTTAAAATAATTGCCGTAATTAGTTCTGAGAATTCCTTTTAAAGCTGCTTCCAATGCAGTTTCTTGTAATGGAATTTTGTCATTTTTACTCAGTTGTTTCCATCGTTTTACGTATTCGTTAGCAATCTGTAAAACATGTGATATTCATAAAACTTAAGCTTTAGGATGAATATGATTTCACCTGAAGGAAGCATTTCGAATATGATTTACAAGCTTTTAACATAAAATGATGGTCGTACAATTTCCTTCTACGTCTTATTTCGATTACATCTTGATAATCAAAAGATTCTTTTCCAACTACGATTTCGAACTGTTTAAATAGGTCAGCTGAATAAATAAATTAAAAAAAAAAAAAAGCTTAAAACAATGACCTAACTAGCAAAACGAGTTGAAAAATCAACTTTGAAAAATGTTAATTATATTGCACTTTTTCAATGTGATTTGCAACGTTGGTTGATATTTGAAGAAAAAAATAAACACATTGAATAAGTGCGACCGGTGCGACATAATCAACGTTTTTATCAATGTTTGTTTTTGATAAAAATCAATGTTTATTACCCCATAACGATTCAATATCAAATTTTCAATTGAAATTATTTCAGCAATTATTCAACGTTGATTTTTCAACTTGGAAAAATGGGATAAATTACTTGGAACGACGTCTAAATGTCGTAATTTTTTCATCAATTCAGGTTCAGCAATGCTAACAGTGTAAACTTTATCTTGATAAAATGATACGACTGGACCGAATCGTTTGTGCAAGTCTTTGATAAAGAGACTGAGTTCTCCAAAAACGACGGTGTCATTTCTTAAATTGGAAAATACAAGTTAAAACTTTTCGTTATTTTATCGCCTATTATTACTTACCTAGATTCTGACAGACTTAAACCAGGAATCTGTTTTGCTGGCTTTTGATTTAAGTTAGTTTTACTTGTAAAAATATTTAAATTACAATGACTTATAAAATTATATAGCTATAAATACCTTTGCCTTTTCTTGGTATGAAAAATGACTGAAAGAACTCCTGTTAAAGTTAATATTAATACGAGCATTATAATATCCATGTCGGTGATATGCCATTAAAATATCAAATTTAATGGTATGTTGTAGTGATAAGTGAATCATTGCGTTATTCTAAAGATTATATAAGTTTTATACAATGGAAATTGATTTGTGTATCAAAGAAAGAAATTTTCCATTCAATTTTTGTAATCAGTTTTTCAAATTTAGCAATAATTAGTAATTACAAAGTATTTCAATTTCTGAAACTAAATTTCTCTATTCCCAATGTAACCCGAATTTAAGATAAGTAACTTAGATATTGAAGTTTAATGGAACCACACACCCTTTTTGATAAAATCTCAATTCTGAACTTCTTTTTATGAAAATAGTAAATGTAGCTTGATACTCTTACATTTAAAGCAATGTATTTTCAAATTATAGACGAGAGGTGACATTATTTCATACTTTGACTTTATTTATTTACTTTAAAATTTGTTTCCTTTTGATTGTTTTCTTCTTTCCGGCGGATGCAAATTGACAAATAAATGTAATTGTATTGGTTTAAACCTGTCACGCTTGATGATCTTGGATGAACATGGACCAATTAGTGGGTCTAAGACTAAATTTAACTTTTTATTTTTAACTGTTATATAACTTAAGCATACGAGTTGAAAAGACGAGCGTAAAAGATTTTACCTTTTTCAACCTTGAAAAAGAGCACAAAACAAGAGCATTATGACTTTTGAATCAATATTCATCGTATGTAAATTTCTTGTTATTTTTACTATACCAAGTGTTTTCGGTAAAAAAAAACAGTCATTCTAAAAATGTCAAACATTTAAATACATTTTTTTAAATCAAGGCGACAACAATTGCTCATCATACGATGTGCGTTCGTGTAAAATGCCTGGACAAGAAGTAAAATATTCAATAATTTTTACATTTTTATATTTTTTTGGAATTTTTAATTTTTAATTTTCTTATTCAGGAAATATGCACTAATGCAGGCACTTGCGTTTGTGGGAATTGCGAATGCATCGAAAACTATTTCGGATCCTTTTGTGAATGTAACGTGATGCAAATTAGTGAAGAAAATGGTTGCATCCAGTATTAAAAGTACATTTTAAAAAAAATTATACAATTAATTTATTTTTAATTGTAGGCAAGGTTCATCTCTAGTTTGCTCCAATCGCGGAATTTGTAAATGCGGCCACTGCCAATGTTTACAAACAAAAAAGGCTGGGAATACATTTACGGAAAATATTGCGAGTGTAATGACTACACCTGCAACAGACATAATAATATGTTGTGCAATGGTAAATTTATTTTATACTTTAAATTAGTTTTTAAAAATATATTAACGTTTGGAATTATATTGTAGGTGATAAAGGGACATGCAAATGTGGGAAATGTCTGTGCGTTTCCGGTTGGACTGGTGTAGCCTGCGAGTGTCTAGAAGGAACTGAGAGCTGCAAAGCGCCTGGATCTGATGTGAGCGTTACAATAGTAAAAGTTTTATAATTTCTAATTTTTTTTGTTTTATTTTTTAGACCGTATGCAATAATGCGGGAAAATGCCATTGCGGGCGATGCGAGTGTGACAGGGAAAGCAACGGCACTAGATACATTGGATTGTAGTGTGACGAGTGCCCCGTAAGATGTCGAGGTTTGAATTTTGAATTGTGATTTATTTCTTGTTCATTTAAGACTTGCGAAGGAAAATGTTCATATCACCGACCATGTGTTCAGTGCAAAACATTTGAGAGTGGGGAATACTACAAGGAAGAATGCGATACTCGATGTACTGTTGAACCAGAGGTTGTGGACAAGGCTGATGGTTAGTGAATTTAGAAAATTTTAATTAAAAAAATTAACAATTTTTACGTTCCAGTGGAGAAACAAGGTGAGCACATGTGAATCTTTAAAGATTACGACGATTGCAGATTTACGTTTGTGTATGGCTACGATGCCATTAATTACCCATACATTAGAGTTCAAAGGATTAAAGGTTTGTATTAAGATTTAAAAATACGGGAGTTATTGAATAATTTGAATTATTTAAAATTTCTTTAGATTGTCTACTCATGTTGGCCCTACCTCAAGCAAGTCCATGTTTGCGCATGGCTACAATGAGACTAATTACTCATATATCAGAGTTCTAAAAAGTAAAGATCCGTCTTTTGGAAAAATGAATACGGTAATTAGTTTATGTACAAATTTTACTTTTTATTTTGTTTCAGTTGATGATGGTTCTTCAACTTCTTCACACTCTTTAATGGGAATTTCATTTATTACCACGCTCTTTTTAAGCATCATTTTTGGTTTTATTTAATAATATTTTAATTTTTATACATATTTTTTCTTCTCACTTTTGATTTTAATTTTATCATTTTTCTAAATATCGGAGGCCTTTGAAATTTTTAACAATTATTATTTATTTATTTATTAAAATTTAAACATTTATTGACACCCACAATCAAAGAATGTTTATTTTGCAATTATATTCTTGGTTCCAATGTGACCCAAAAGTCGGTTTCAGGTCGTGACACTATGCCTCGAACAAGTTTCATTTCTTGGTTCGGGACCAATTTGAAGCGGTATTGACGACACCATTCGGCCAAAAAAACACTTACGACTGATCTGGCGTAACTCTGACCGGGACATTGACGTTTTCCAGCATAACCAAAAGGTTTCCATGCATAAGGGTTTCGATTTTTGCTGTTCTGCGGCGAAAAATGTTCGGGATCAAATCTGGTAAAATATAAATTCATTTTTAACCGGAAGTTGATAAAAGTCCACGATTTTACTTGTCGGCATTTGAATAGTATAGCTTGTTTTGGAATATCGTTCCAAAATTGAAGTAAATGTCGGAATCAGCAGGAATTACGTAATCGCCCACTTTAAGGTCTTCGTCGATGCGTCGAAACGCAAATATCGTGTCCAAACGGAAGCGCATCGTTTCGTCGACAACTTGACCAAGATATCTGATAGTGAAATAATTTTTACAAAATTAAAAAAAAATTACAAACGTTTCAGAAATCACTGTAAGTTTGGTAACGTTTGCAATGAAATCGGATTATTTCCTAAAACCAATTTTAATTCCTCGTATAACTTTTCTTGAATGTCAGGTTGCGCAGCCAATTCGTAGAGAGCCCACATCAATGCTAAAAAAAAATTAAAACTATTTTATAAATCTCACGCTTTTTATTCATTCCTTTACTTTTGCCCGTAGCTTCATACCCAACTTGGATAAATAGTATTGAATCTCCCATTTGTGCTTCGTAACTTCCAACATCTTGCATCAACACATCAATAAACAAATTCTTTTCACCATCTGTTGATTCCTTTTCTCTGGCAGCGAAAATCTCTTTTATTACACTTCTAATTTCAGCAACATCTAATTAATTAATTAAATAAATAAAATAAAATTGTGACCAATCTCCTACCATTCGGCCCATTCGGGGTGGGTTTCATGGCGGTGGATTGGGCCACGAATAAATGACTGACTTGGAAGCAAGGATATCTTTGGGAGTAGGCCTTTATTTAACCCTTTTAACCCCAAGTCAATCCTGCCCCAAATCCCTTATCTACTCTGAAAGCACCAGCCCCACGGTCAGGGACGGTTGCCCGTCCCCAGGCCGTGGAGCCCTGAAACATTGGTTACCACGATATTCGTATCTCCCTCTCTTCAACCCATTCCTTTCGGGGTTCGGACGGTCACGGCTGAAACCAGGTGAGCGCAACCAGCACACACGTCTTCCCCACTCCGTGTCTGGTGAGCGTCTCTCCCAGCCAACTCTCGTCCCCCTTATCCCCCTGTCACATGACCGGAAGTCATGTGACCCACGTGGATGCGTCTCGACAAGCTGTGACGCATCCAGGGACTTGACCACGCCTTCCAGTGGCCGGAGCAGTGGGGGTCCACTGCCCCGGTCACAAAATATTAAAATAACAAACAAAAATTAATTTTTTTTACTATTTTCCATTCTTGTCATTTCAGGGCTGCCTGGCTTCAGTTCTTTTTCTAACAGTTTACTCACCTGAAGATAATTTTACATTATTTTTATTAGTAAAGTAGTTCAATTGGTTAAGATTAAGAGACTAACATCTGTATATACATCCTGAAAACGTTTTAAACTTTTTTCTTCTTTGAAATAATTTCCATAATTTGTACGGAGAATTGCTTTCATAGTTGCTTCTAAAGTTGTCTCCATCAGTGGTAATTGTTCATCGTGCTTCAGGTTTTTCCATTTATCTGTATATTCACCTGCAATCTAAGATGATAAATTGTAATTCATGTTTTTAAAAAAAAAAAATTTCTGTAATCTCGTATTTGTACTTCGACAAAACATTCGGTGTACGATTTACAAGCTTTGAGCATAAAATGATGATCGTATAACTTTCTTCTGCGCCTAATTTCTTCTAAATCTTGAAACGCAAAAGCCTCTGTTCCAGATATAACTTCGAATTGTTTGAAAATTTCCGCTAGAAGAAAGTAAATAATTTTTTCTAGTTTCCTCGTTAAAAATCAAGGAATTAACTTACCGGGAATAACTTCCAAATGTCGCATTTGTTTCATTACTTCTGGGTCCGCAATTGTAACTGACAATCTGTCGTTCAGGTAGAACTGCGCGGTATTACCAAAACGCTTATGCAAATCGTTCAAAAAAGCACTCAATTCTGGGAATACAACTTCACCATTTCTGAAATAAAAATATTAAATTTAAAAGATTTGATTCATTTGATTTGTTTACTTAGATTCCTTTAGACTTAAACCTGGAATTTTTTTAGCTTTGGTCGCCTCATTGGTTTCATCCTAAAATGAGAAGTGTTTGTAAATACCTATTAGGAAGAAATATCAAAAAACTACTTTTTCCACTTTGTAATAGTATAAAATGAGTGAAACAACTCCTATAAAAGCTGTGATTAAAGCAAGAGTTATAATATCCATGTACACGCCGCAGTAAAAACAATTAAAACAAATTACGCCCCAAGAAAAAGATTAACTTGATTTGATAGGAAGATATCGAGATAAAAATGGGGTAATCAATTTTTTATCATTGTCTGAGCAGAGGTCTATTTTCTGCAAAAATAATTTTAAAAACAAAAAAAAATACAATTTTTTTGTGATTTTTTTATTCGTGTGCTGTCAACTAATTATTTTTTCAAAAAATATATTTTTGTTTATATTCATAATTTCAATATTTGTTTATTTTCTTAGTACAAAATTTTGATGTTTGATGGCGCACTGTTTTCATGTCAAATTAAACTCCTTCTGTACTCAAAACTTAATCAATTCCAACAAATTAAAAAATTAACTTCGAACGGTGTACTCTCAACTTCCAGGTATTTTCCAAACACATATTTGACTCCTGACTCATAAACCAAACTCAACCTCGCTCAGCTTCTATCAGCTGAAGCGACTCATTACGTCACATTCTACGAGAGAGGGCGAGGTTAATGACGTCACTCACAACCATGAGTGAGTAATTCCATATTTAGTCACTGGGAAAGGGAAGGGAAGGAGCGCTACCGAAGGGACGGGCGTTGATACTCGCTGTGGTTTCTCATCACTTTTTTAACTCCATTTTTCTTTATAATCATCAATCGCATAGCCAACATTTTATCGGTAAGACTCGAATTCACTTAAAAACACGTTTTTACAGCCAAAACTCAAATAAATGGGCAACAATTGGCTATTTTGGTCGTAAGCCTAACCGCCTACAAACAACACAGAAATGGACATCTTTTGCTAATTAAGAGACCCTGTTTAGTTTTATTGTCTAAACGAGCTGGTAAACTTCACTTTCTGATTTTATTCGGAAGAAAATATTGATGGATTGCAACGATAACCTAGTTTTTTCTTTTTCTTTTTTTTTCTTCTTTTTCTTTTTTAATTTATGGGAGGGGGATGTTGATTTCGTACTGGAATTTAGTGCAGGAAGGAGTTTTTAAATTTTCTAAAATATTCTTTGTATTTTAAAGGAGATTTGAGAGTTTAAAAACAAGGTATTGCTCACTTCCTGGATACAAATTTCAAACTAAAAATAGTATGGTTCTACTTGGTTATGTTCCAGTGAAATGGGCGTGAAAGGATTTGATACTGTATTTCTTGAAAAAAAATTAATTTTTACAGTTAACTTCTCTATTCAAATGTTTTGATTTTAAATTTTTTACTCCATTTAAAAAAAACAAAACAATTATTTAGTAATCGGGATAAAATGATAAATTTTGTGCGCCGTTTTTAAATTTTAAAAAATATTATCTAAATTAAAACCGATACTGAGACAATATTTGTGTACATTTTAACTCATTTACGCCCCATTAAGAAACCATTTACCCCCCATTAAGTATTTGCATCTGGTTGGTTTATAATTTCCTGTTTAAAGTCACATGAATAGGCGATCTGTTTTTCATTTCGATTCATTATTTTATTATTTATTTACATTTTCTTTTACCAGGCACAATGAATTTACAATCAATGCTTAGGATATGTGCATTTCTCGCTATTTTGGCCATTTCGAACATTTTAGGTGAGTAATTTAATAATTTCGACTATTTATCGTTTCGTATCACATTTTCTTATGTTCAATTGTTTTTCCAGGTCAAAGTACGAGCTCGAATATTAGTAATGTATGTGTTCACGTAGAATCCTGTGGAAAATGTATTCAAACTGATCCTCGCTGTGCTTGGTGTAAAGACGAAGTAGGATATTGTTTTTGTTGCTATTTTTGCATGACTTATAACTAAATTTAGCTATTTTGACCTTAATATATTTTTTTCCGTTGATAGGATTATAAAATAGATCCGTTAGCACCGCGATGTGATCTTGAAACAAATTTACGGATACGGTGTGCGGAACCTGAGATAATCAATCCGAAAAACGAGCTGAATGAACCAAATGTAATTGTGTTTTGTATTTTGATTGAATTGTGTAATATATTTATTTTTTGTTTTAAAGGAAGGTCAAATTGGTAATAAACCGTTGAGCATGCCTGGAGAGGAAGACGTTGTGCAAATTAAACCGCAAAGAGTAACTTTAAGACTTCGTCCAGGTTGGTACCGAGTTTAAATTGGATTTTTGTTTTTAAAATGGTAAAGTGAAATGATTTTGTGATTAAAAATTTCAGGTGTTTCGCAAAGCTTGCAGATGAGTTATCGAGAAGCGCCAGATTATCCTGTTGATTTGTATTATCTTATGGATTTATCCAAGTCTATGGAAGACGATAAAGATAATTTGGCAAAATTGGGCGATCTTTTGGGTAATTTTTTTAAATTTATTTAGTAATTTCGGAGTTAATAGATTGACTTGATTTTGGTTTTAGCCCAGAAAATGTCACAAATTACGAAAAATTTTAAACTCGGGTTCGGATCGTTTGTCGATAAAGTCGTGATGCCTTATGTTAGCACAGTGCCAGAAAAGTAATTGAATTATTAGAAAAGTAATGTCCAGTTTGATTGATTTTGTGTTTTTCAGATTAATAGAGCCGTGTTCCAAATGTGCAGCGCCTTATGGTTTTAAAAACCACATGCCACTTAGCCAAAATACAGAACGATTTAAAGTAATTTACAAGAACGTTCTAGTTGACAAAAAAAAATTGAAATTGTATTGAATAAATTTTTTTAAGGATGAAGTTGAAAAGGCAGAAGTATCTGGAAATTTGGATGCTCCTGAAGGAGGATTCGACGCCATAATGCAGTCTGTGATGTGCCAAAGGGAGATCGGATGGAGGGATGTTTCGCGAAAATTGATCGTTTTCTCTACCGACTCAGGGTTTCATTACGCTGGTGACGGAAAAGTAAGAAATTAATTTTCTATTTTTTTAAAAATATTTTATGATTTTTTTTTGGTAATTTTAGTTGGGTGGAATTGTAAAGCCTAACGACGGACATTGTCATTTGGATGCGAAAGGTCGTTATTACACAGAAAGCTCAAATATGGTGAGAACTGTAAAGAAATTCGATGTTTCTATTTTTATTTAATTTTTTTTTTTTTTTTTTAGGATTATCCGTCGCTGAGTCAACTGAACCAAAAAATTAAAGAGAAAAAAATGACGCTTATATTTGCCGTTACTACTAATCAAGTTTCGGTTTACGATCAATTGAGCCAAAATCTCGAAGGTGCAACTGCAGGAGAATTAGCTAACGATTCTTCCAATATTGTTGATTTGATCAAGGAGCAGTATGAGGCTATTACATCTGTAGTCACATTAAAGGACAATGCGGATGAAAAATATCTTCGCGTTTCCTACTTTTCTTCGTGTCTGGATAAGTGAGTTGAATTTTTGATTAAATTTTATGAATTTGATAAATTTTTTAATTTATTTCTGTAGATCGAGATTAGAAAACACAAAGACTTGTAAAGGACTTCGAGTTGGAACAACAGTAAGTTGAAATTTTGTGTTGCGGTACAATTTTAAAGCCGAGTGTGTTTTTAGGTGAATTTCACGATCATGGTCGAGGTTATCGCTTGCCCTAACGACACGAGTCAATGGATTCAAGAATTTACGATCGAACCAGTTGGATTGACTGATAAATTGACTGTAAGAGTGGAGTTGGTTTGCGATTGCGACTGCGAAAAACCGGGACTAGGAGTAATTTTTTTTTTTTGTATAAATTTTTTAAATTATAAACTAATGTATGAAACTTATTGCAGGAAAGATACAGTGACAAATGCAATAAAAGTGGTACTTACCAATGTGGAACGTGCAAATGCCCTCCTGAAAGACACGGTCGATTTTGTCAATGTACTAAATCGCAAACTAGCAACGAATTTGACCCGCAATGCATTCAGTAATTTCATTTTTTTTTTTTTGTTTAAATAATATTTAATTTTTTAAAAAATTATAGACCTGGTACGTCTCTGGTTTGCTCGAACCGCGGAATTTGTAATTGTGGGCAGTGCCATTGTTTTATCAACAAAAAAGGTTGGGAAAATATTTACGGTCCGTACTGCGAGTGCAATAATTACAACTGCAATAGACATAATAACATGTTGTGCAATGGTAAAATTTTTTATAATTTAAGCTAATTTAAAAAAAATGTATAAATATTTTGGAATTACATTATAGGTCAGGGTACATGCATATGTGGAAAATGTCAGTGCAAAGAAGGATGGACTGGTGATGCTTGCGAATGTTCGGAGGGAACAGAAAAATGCATTGCCCCTGGATCTGATGTAAATAAATCGAAGTGATAATTTGATAATTTTTAATTTTTTGTTTGTTTTATTTTTAGACTATTTGCAATAATGCGGGAAAATGCCACTGCGGGCGATGCGAGTGCGACAGGGAAAGCAACGGCACTAGATACATAGGATTGTACTGTGATGAATGCCCCGTAAGACGTCGAGATCTGAATTATGAATTTTGGTTGATTTTTTTAATTTGTTTTATTTAAGCTTTGCGAAGGAAAATGCTCGTACCATCGTCCGTGCGTCCAGTGCAAAGTATTCGAGAGTGGTGAGCTCTCTAAGGAAGAATGTGACAGACAATGTACTGTTGAACCAGAAGTCGTGGACAAGGCTGAAGGTTTGTAAAATTTTAAAAATTTTAAATAAAAAAAATTAACAATTTTTATGTTCCAGTGGAGAAACAAGGTGAACAAGTGTGCGTCTTTAAAGACGATGACGATTGCAAGTTTATGTTTGTGTACGGTTACAATGCGACTAATTACCCATACATTAGAGTTCAAAGGACTAAAGGTTCGTATTGAAATTTAAAAATAATTGATGAATAATTTTGAGTTTTTTAATAATTTTTTTTTAGATTGTCCCCCTCCTGTCAATATTTTGATGATTGTTCTTGGAGTAATTGGTGGAATTGTTGCGATTGGACTTTGCTTGCTTCTAATTTGGAAACTTTTGACAACTATTCACGACAGACGAGAGTTTGCTGAGTTTCAAAAGCAGCAACAACTGGCTAAATGGGATACGGTAAATTTAAATTGTTTAATTTAATTAATTTCTGTTTTTTTATTAAATTTTTTCCATTTTAACATAGGGAGAGAATCCTATTTATAAACAAGCTACTTCTACATTTAGCAACCCCACGTACGGTCGAAAGTGAATATAAACTCAATTCAGCAGGTGCCAAACTTGTTTTCAATCCCACTAAAGGGATTATTTTTAATTTTTAATGATTATTTTTATTTTGCAATTTTTTATTGGTTGATTATGAATCTCCAGTTTGCAGACAGTTTTCTAAAAGAGAAAAGCATTTTATTTCTTTATTTTTAAAATTTTATATATATATATTAGATAACTTTAATGTTTTTTTGGAATGTATTTTGTACAGAAAGACTGAATTAGATTGAGATGAATGTTACAAAATGCGATTGTAAATTTAAAAATACTTACATGACATTTTTTTAAAGCATAAAACAATTGCAATTGCGTCAACATGCATAAAGTATTGCTTTTATTACTGCCAAAAAAATTTTTTTTTAACTTTTTTTTTTGCTTAAGAACAAATTTTTCAATATTTAAAATACAGTAAAAAGAAAAATCGCAATTTTCTAGTGCCTTAAATCAAATGGTGGATAAACATTACTTTTAAAGATACAAATTTAATTACGTTGGTCATAAACGTTGTAAAAAGTTAATAGAATTTATAATAACTAATGTTTTTTTCCTTCATTTGTGGTGTTTTTGTTACAACAAAAGTTATTCATTGATTTATTAGTTGAGTTTTAATTTGTATAGATTTTAGGAATTAGTGTGAAGATTTTCTATTAAAAAAATAATAATTTGTAAACTTGATTTTCCAAATTTTCTACTGTCATAATATCCGATTGAATTCTTGATATTTATTAATTTTTGTTTATTTATTTCAAAATTAAATTTAAATAAAAAATGGAAAAATGTGTATTTGTATTATTTTATTTACACAAGAACACCAGCTGTGATAATCAATATAATTATATATTGTAGCTGTTTGTAGCGAACAGTTTTGAACTAGTTTTCTGATTGATAGATGAGTTCTTTATGCAGGTTATTTTTCTAGGTGTCATGTATTGACTGAATGATACATTTTTTGTGATGCAAATTGAGTGAGATGTTGTCGCTGCATCTGGAACTGAATTGGTGAAGAAATAATTTCATTATAACAACTGGTTATTATGAGGATGAAAAATTAATTATATAGAAAATTTGATCCGTTTATTTCGCTCGAAGAAGGAACCGTTTTTTTTGTTTATTTTATTGTGTGCGTAACATGTATGGCATTTCATTTTTCCACTTACAAAACTGTTTTGTTCAGTTACAAAAGGAATGTTGTAGTATATTTAAGTACAAAGAAACCCTGAAAGTGTCTACTTCGATATGATTTGAAAAATACTTATTTATTCTTGAAGAATGTAATCAGCTGTTTTCTGTTTTCATTTTACAAATTAAAACTAGAGTGCGCTTTCTGTTGGTATCGGAGTTGTCTTTCTGTTAATTCGAACTTGAAAGTTCCATTCAATAAATAACGACTTATTTCAAGAATTTCTGAATAAAATGCTGAAATTTGTGAGTTCTCGGAATTTTAATGATCAATTTCAATTCCGTATGTCTGCGTCAATCTTTTGTTCCACATCCTTGGAATTGCATACAGAAAAATATATCTGGCGTCATCGATTTCAAAAATAGATAATTTTTCATACCATAACTCATAGAATCGATTAAATTTAGAAAAAAAAACAATCTTCCAATCCGATTGAATTTTGTTTGCAATCGCAACCATGCAAATTGCGACTGAACGATGACGTAAACAAAACAATTGACACTAGACACCATTACACAAACCTTAACCTTTATTAACTTATGGATGACATAAAAAGATAAAAAAAATATCAAAATGTGACATAAAGAAGACATAAATAAAAATTGCATTACTAAACAGGAAACAAACCACTAACTTGTAGCCAACAAATTAACATATCATAAATTCACACACAAACAAGATTTAATAATATTACAAATATCATTTTTTATTTTATAAAGATAATCACTGTATGAGTAATAACAATTACAAATAAATAAAAATATCAATGCGTGTAAACTTTAAAAAAAATAATTACGAATTTATTTCACCTGTGGAGAAAGTTACTCTTTAACTCGTCAAAGCGCGTCCTACCTAATGTCCCGTATCTGGCATGATACCAAAATCCTAATGTAATGCAGAAACACGCAGCAGACGGTTGCTTGCTCACCAGAGGACTCGCTCACATTTTTATCTCGAGCTATTAAGGCAAGTTGCAAGCGCGCGAGTCAAGCGCGAAAAGAGTTTGTGATCGTAGCGACGGATTTTCGACAACAGAACGATACGAGGACCAGTCGAAACTGGTTCGCCGGACGAAGGTGTAATTCGAGGTTTGCACGGAACGTGGAATCTAACAGCTCGTGATATTTGTGTGCCTTGAAAAATAAGTGCAATTAACCGAGGAATTTTTTTTTTCGATTTTTATTTTTTTTGTAAAACCAATCAAAAAAGTAATGACTGTAAGTTATCAATACGATGTGGCGTGTTCCACTTCTGGTGGATTCACCCGCCTCCTCTTCAAGTGGAAAGGGAGCGTCTATAAATTGGTGTATAGAGAACTCATCTGGTTTTGCATCGCTTATGCCACTGTCAGCATTGTTTATAGAAGTGTACTTAGTGAGGATCAAAAAAGGTAAGGAAATAATTTTTTTTCCAGAATTTTATTATGGCTTAAAATATATTTTATTTAATATTTCTCTTTTTTTTTATTTTATTTTATTTATTTTATAAAAATATATTTTAGGTCTAAAGTAGATGAATTTATATTTTATAGATGTATATTTATGGCGGGTTTATTTGCAAGTGTTTTCCATGTACGACACGAGTTAAATGTAAAAATGATGTCAAGCATGTGGTATTTTAGCAGAGATTGAATTTAAATTTGCATAGTATTTTTTTAGTGTTAGGTTACCGCTTAGTCGATTGTGTCGGTGTAGTGTTTAGTAAAGTTAGATTAGATGAGTTCACATTTTCTCTGTTTTGAAAGGCATGTTCGTAGAAGAAAATGATATCTTAAAGCGAAAAAACTTTGACGTCAATGCATCATATTTACAATTTTTTTTATTTTTTAAAGTGAACAGTATAATAATAATCCACCAATTGAAATTTTATCTCTCATTACAAGAATCATTTAACCACATTTAAGACAAACTCTAAAATTATCACAAATCACGTAAAAATAACATCTCACATCCATCATTACTTCAAAATAACCAAATTATGCAATCAAGACTAAAATTAAAATAAAAACAATCACAAAGTCCTTAAATTCATCTCCCTAAAAGTGATTTATTTCCATTTTAAAATTTAACTTCATACTTTGCACCTTTAATTGGAAATTTAACACCCTCAATACATCATAAAAGAAAATTAAACTCCTTATCATTATGAGAAAAGTGCCACTATTTCAGGCATGAAAGATGAAAGAGCAGTATTAGGCCTAAAATTATAGCACTTGACTACAAGAGTCAAAAATCAAGTTTCAAGATAGAAACATTACTTAATCGATATATAAACATGCGATATTGTTTTTCCTAAGAGAAATGCTAAAGAAATAACGTCATTTCTTATCAGATTTAGTTCATAATAAATTAATAAGTCGCTAAACTTTATCTATGTGGATAAAATCAATCACAGTTTTATGTACAGAAGTGTTTATAATGTTACTTAAAGACAGAATATTGCGGTTACGGAGAAAAAGACTGCGTGAAATGGTTTGCTTAATCGGTATTGGGTTAATCCACGATATAAAATAGCTTTTTAACTTAATTAGGGTTAAACTTGCTCCCAAACATTGTCCCCTAAATAGACTCAAGGCAAGGGCGCTCCAGTTTGGAAGCGATTTTATGGTGCAGCATCCAAGTTTTTTTTCGGCAAAACGATTTTTTTTGACGGGTCAACTTTGACATTACATTATTGTAAACGGGAATATAATTAATTCTGATTTTACAATGCCGAGGAAGTGTAGAATCCAGGTTGGGCTTATTTTGTGAAATTTAAAAATAGGATTTCGCATTTTTTGTGGGAAGGAAAAAGGCGGGAGATGAAAACTTATAAATATTAATAAAGAAAAGTGACAAAAATACTAATAATAAAAAATAAAAATTCAGTGATATTAAAATGAATGAAAATGTAGAGCGAATTGCAAAATAAATCTGAGACTAATTCATTCTGTTTGCGAGTTCAAAGTCAATTTAAACCGATTGAAGAAATTAAACAAAGAGTACAAACCATAAAGCTTTTAAACTCTTGTTGACACTGCCTTAATGGCTTAAAAATTGCTCTAGTTTCCACAAAAAAAAAAAAATTATTCTAATACTTTGAACACGTGCAAAATGGACGGAAATGAAACTGTCTAATGACAGGATTTATTACTTTGCACACATTCATGCTTGTGTGAACATCCTAATACTTACTTTACATTTCAATAAAACGACAAACGACCAAACAGAAGCTAAATATAATAAAAACATCAAAAAAGTCCAAAATATTCATTTTGTTATAAATATAACGACGTGTCAATGCAACCATGTTATTTTTAAACATCTAATCTCACAATTGAGCTCAATAAAGCTTTTCAATGCTTCATTACTGTGTTACTAAGAAATGTTGATTTATTTTCACTTCATACTCAAGTATTTGACCTCTATTAGTTTAGACATCTTAAACTTAACATTTCCAAATAGCATGATTGCATATAGACTTAAAATAGAAAATAGTTTTTTCTGTACTAAATAGATCCAGGATTCAGTGGAATCCTTTTGTGTAGCAACATGTGTGTGGTACTGAATAAGGTATTAATGCCCATTGATGTAAAAATGCATTACAAAATTCAACAGAAAGCACAAAAAATTGATAAAAATGTTATCGTGGAAAAATCTGAAGCGAAATCCATTCAAAGAACAATATTTTAGTTAGAAAAGCTGTGTTTTCTCATGAATTACAAGGATAGTTATGTAATATAATAATTATATACTAAGTCAATGTGTAGCTAAGGTAATTTCAGTTTAGATTAAGTTTTCTTCCCTTAATGACATACCAAAGACCCTGACCTGTGGAGTGTTTTATTGTATAATTTATAATGTAAGTAGGTTTATTCTTCATTAATGTTATTACATTAGTAATTAAGCATACTAAAATATTTTGAAAATGAGCTTAAAAAGTGGAAATTTATATTGGAATATTGAATTTGTAAGTACATCCATAGAAATACAAAAAAACCAGTATCCAGCTGATCCTCAAAGAGCTTCCGTTGACATTGAAATACCAGTTGGCCAGATACACATGTGAATTGGTAAATTTAATGGACGTCTGTTCAGCACTCGGTGAAAATAACAAAAATGAATTCTTTTCTAAAGATGCACAATTGTGAGTTAAATGTTATTTTTGAAAAAATGTAGTTAAAAGATGTTTAAAATGTTGAAATTGATTTAATTTCAATGATAGCGGAATTGCCACCTGTTTAAATAGGTAATTTGTTTGAAAATAGTTCGGCTGATTCAGCAGTATTATGATCGAGATGTGACAGTATAAAAATAGTTTTTATTAATTTACTTTACTACTTGTCGCGCTACTTTCTCGTATTTGCATTTGGTTCCATTAACTAATCATTTAGGTCAGGTAGACGACTTATTTTTATTATTATAACTTTGATGTCGCTTTTATATCCAATCAATTACAAATTAAAATATGATTTTTAAATTTTTTTTGTGTGTGTTTTGGTAATAATGTTGTTGTAGGTGGTTTTTAAAACGTAAATTTTTGTTGGAAATGGCTCAAAATTTTAATTGAAAAAATAATTAGTAGTTTATGAGTGGTTCGCTCAGTTCATTGATGAACTCAACAACCTTGAATTTTCCTCGCAGTCTAAGGATTTTTGGATATTTTTATTTTCTTTGATTCTATTTGTGGAGAAGTAGAGCAAAATGTGTCCTGAAAAAGAATTTAATACTACGTATCTCATGTTGGTTGAATATAAACACATGACAATTTACCCCATTTTATTACATCATTTTATACAGATCTCTAAATTCTAAGTTTAAATTCATTTTTACAAATTATCTGTAGATGGTGCTGGCGATTGCAAATTTACTGCAAAACACAAAATATTTAATCTTAAGATAATAATTACATTCATCACAATTTTGCATATAATTAATACATCTAAAACACTAATTTACAGTACTAAGAATCCATCATTGAAATGCATCAGTTGATAGTTTATTTCTTCTGGTCATCACAGAGGTTTTGCATCACAGCAAATTAAGATGTGGAAACCAGATTATTTTGAAACTGTTTCCAGTAAAAATACAAATTTCGTAATCATACCACGATGTTTGACCAAATCAATAGAAAATACATTAGAATTATACTGAACTTAATTTATTCTCAGAACCAACTGGCAGTTGTATAATTCTGGTTATTTGTTTACAATGAGAAAGAGGCTTTCACTATGTCCTATTTTTGGTTGGTGAAGAAGGGATAAGATGCTTTTTAGTCTAGAAACTTTGTCTCTTTCTGGTTGTTTGCCAAATACTCAGTTTTTCCGGCCAAAACATTACCAAGATACAAGTTAACTGTGACCGAAATCAATTTATTAGTGCTTGAACTGCGTATAAATTTAATAAATTTTCCTAAATTATTTAACTTTTGGAACAACCAAGTTAAAGCATTTTAAAGTAAAAAAAAGTATTTTGTGTTTGTTAAAATTCCAGGGTTTTATGACACGTTTAAAAACGTCAACGGCAGACATAAGAGTTTTTAATGATGTCATAGTGATGTAATAGCTCGAGTAATTTCATAGCTGCTACAAAATTTGAAACTAGACATGATCTCAGGCCCAAATTCCAGAAATTGGAATACACTTACGTCTAAATGTACGTGATTAATGTTTCTTATCAACTTTCAATCTCGTAAATAAGTAAATTTTAAATCAAATTATGGCTTAAATCAAACGCAAACAAATAAAGTTTCAGTTTCTTACAGGAAAATGGTAATGTGCAAACATTCTTTAGAATTTTATTCTTTGGTTCGGGTTGTAGTTGTAAGTAAACAACATTAACAAGCGAAAAAAGAAATTTATAATAACAATACCGATTATTACGTAACACGTTACGCCAAAAAGTAAAACGAACTTCCGCAAAAACGTTATAAACGAATGTAAACATCCAAGCTACAATTTTGAAAAAATCGAATCTCACAAAACCTCTAGAACTTTTTAATGAAAGAAAAACACTAAAACTCTAATTTAAACCCGCAAAAAATAAGATTTAACGCATTCATTAAAGGTGTAAAGTAAAGCTTTAACGTCGATCATTCACCTCAATTTATTGCTGGCCAAAAACTATTTAAAAAGTGGAACCCCTTTCCGCCTTTGTTCGTTGATATCTCAGAACCAAATATAGCCTTTAAACAAAAACCGTTACTTTCAACAGAGAACATGCAAACTCATTGTCGCGCCCGAAACCAGTTCGAAACCCACAAAAAAATTAACGAAAATTGTGTTTTACTGAGCTCACAAGATGAAAACAAAAACATGGCAATCTTAGATAATCAAATAAGTGATGAAATTATAAAGAAACACTTAGCAAACACTTGAAGATCACTTATTAATCGCACTTGACCACGACCAACTTCCAATACCCAACCGACTCTTGGCTTAACCCTTTGCACGTGCTTTTATTCTGTAATTCTCGGTGTTTATGATTTTCCCTCGCGTCTTTTGTCCATCACACTCTCTCGGTTCTTCACGTTTGTGCTTTCTCCTTATATTGCCAGGTTCTTCGAAAACCTTGTGAGCTACTGCGATATTTTCATCAATATGATCCCTTTACCGTTCGTTCTGGGCTTTTATGTGACTTTTGTGGCTAATCGCTGGTGGAGCCAATTTGAGGCCATTCCTTGGCCTGACAAGTAAGTTCATTTTGTTTCTTTATCTTGTTTCTCTAGATCCTTCGAAATCGTAGTTCAGTACTGCAATACCTTCATCAACCACATTCCGTTGACCTTTGTACTCGGTTTTTATGTCAACTTCGTCGCTCAAAGATGGTGGCAGCAATACATCGCGATTCCTTGGCCAGACAAGTACGTAAGTCGCTAAATGGCCCTTCTGTTCACGTTTGGTCGTCGTTTCTTTCTTCTAGAAATGTGATTTTGCACTTTTTTCTTTGTTTTTGTTTTTATTTTGTTTTTTGGTTTCAAGTTTATTTCTTGTGTTTGCTGAAAATTTCTGAATGATTTTAACTAAAAATTGGAAATATGGCAATAAATTTTGTTTTGGAAAAGGGTTAGCTGCAAAATTCAGAAATTTGCAGCTGTTCTATTCTATTTTTACTTCATTTCGAAGTTTATTTCTTGTTTGTGCTGATAATTTCTGAAAGATTTTAACTGAAAATAAAAAGTTTGTTTGTAGTTTGCAAAAATTGCAAAAATTGCAATAAATTTTGCTCTGCAAAAGTGTTAAATGCACAAATTCAGAAATTATCAGCTGTTCAATTCTATATTTACTTGATTCTCAGTTCTTGTAGTGCTTAAATTTTTTGTTGCTTTGTAAATTATTGCTTTAAATTGAATTCACAAGTGGATTTTTAAAGAAGTAACAAAATGACTAAGCACTGGTTTCGAAATAACTACAAAATAGTAAAGTCCATTTTAAATGGATTTACTCGGAATTTATAATGATTACTCACCTTTTCCGTTGACCTTTAAACAGTACTTGTATGCCATTGTAATCTTTTCCTTAGAAGCCCAACCCAGTGATTTAATGTGTCATCACATTTCAACTTTTATTAGTAACATTATAAACTATTTACAAGTTTATAATTACATATAAAAATCCATTTGTGCAATTTGATTGAATTTAATCGTGTGATTTTGAATTTATTTGATGTTATTTTACAACAAAAAGGATTCTGCATTGTATTTCCTTACATTTGTCTGGCACGGATGAAAAAAGTCGAATCATTCGACGGACGTTAATGAGATATCTCAATTTATCTCTTATTCTTGTGCTGCGATCAATAAGTATGGCTGTGAAAAAAAGATTTCCAACATTGCAACATCTAGTGGAAGGAGGTAAGTTAATGTTTTGAACTAATTAGTTTTGACTATGGCGCGTCCGAGTGACGCCCTGGTATATTTTAAGCGGTGAGGGAACTTATATTGCCTTTTTGTTATGAAAAAAAAGCAGAGGAAAAATAAAATTGTGTTAAAGTGGGATATTATAGTGGAAGGAGAAGTTGTATCAATTGAAAAAAAAATTTTGAAATTAGATTCTGGAAAATTGAAAATTGGAAAATTGGAAGTAAAAAAAAGGAATTATTAGGGAAAAAATGGAGAAATTGGTTTTTAGAAGGTGGAATTGTATAAATTGTAGTAAAAAATGTGAGTAAATTTGAAAAATGTGGGGGATTAATTAAAAAATAAAAAATAAAATTGAGAAAGTGAAAGTCTTGAAGAAATAGATTTTAAAAAAAAAACACAACACAACAAAAACGGAAAATAAACACAGCAAAAAGAAAAAAATTTAGGGACAGGTGAAAAGGGAACGGTAGAAGAATTGAAAAAATATGACAAAAAAGAAATTGAAAAGTTTGGCAAAAAAAATTGTAAAAATAAATAAATTAAAGGGGAGGGGGAGAAACTAGAGAAGTATCAGAAAAATTGAGAAAAAATTGTAACGAAATTCATTCATTTATATAAAAAAAAAGACGTTAAAGTTAATGGGATAGAGAAACTGAAAGCTCTTTGTTCCTTATTACATCACTACAAAAAGTTATGCAAATTAACGATGTTGGTTTATATTTAAAGGTTTTATGACTAAAGTGGAGTTGGAAATGTACCAACAAGTGCCTTCGGTCGAGTTCAACACCTACTGGATTCCGTGTACGTGGTTTATCAATCTGTTAAAAGATTGCCGAAGAAGTAATATGATCGAAGACAGTCAGGGCCTAAAATTAATCATGGAGGTTGGCATATTGAAAAATAAATTAAATCAAGAATTAAAAATCACTAATTAACAACTTTAACAGGAATTTAACGAATATAGAAGTCGCTGTGGCCTACTATGGAGCTACGATTGGGTCAGCATCCCGCTCGTTTATACTCAGGTAAGTTGAAGTTGAAACAAAAGCTCCGCCGCACGAAGCTTTACTGCAAAACATTCTGTAACGCGGAGAAGCGAACTTTGTAATTAATTGTTGTTTTTTCGCTTACAGGTTGTCACTTTAGCAACGTATTCCTTTTTCATTGCTTGTATTGTTGGTAGACAATATGTAGAAGGTGGAAACGATACTTTAGCGAAAAATAAAGTAGATTTGTACGTCCCTATTTTCACGTTACTTCAGTTCTTTTTCTATATGGGTTTGCTTAAGGTAAGAAAATAACTGAAAATGGTTTTTTGATTAATTCAATTGATAAAATTGTGTTTTAAGGTAGCTGAAGCTCTGATTAATCCTTTTGGAGATGATGACGAGGATTTTGAGTTGAATTGGATCATCGATAGACACACTAAAGTTTCGTATTTAGTTGTCGATTCGCTTTTTATGAAAAATCCACCAGTTGCGAAAGATATGCATTTCGATGAGCAAATGCCGGTTTTGGCTTATACAAGAGCTGCTATGGCGTATAAGAAGAAAACTTACGGGGGATCGGTGGCTAAAGTGAAGTAAGTTTGTAAATTGTAAATAAGAGAAATTGTAGGGTAAAAAGTTCATTTTTGGTTTTTCTTTCATCGAGGTGAATCGAAAATACAAAAATAACTACTTGAGAAGGAGAAAACAAAAATTATTATTTTTAATGAAAAAAATTATAAAAATCATAATTTTCTTAAACAAAATTGTATGCTTTTCTCACGAACAATGCATTAATTTTCTCATTGAAAAAATATAAAATACGTAACTTTCTTACTGAAAAAAATGCACAATTTGCATAAGAAATGCGCAGATCACAATTCTCTTTTTTTTAAATGCATTGTTTTACTGTAAAGAAATGTTTTAAAAAAAGAAAAAAAAAGAAAAGACTTTCGCGACAAAACAATATTTATTTTATTATTCAGTGTACCTGAAGATCAGCAAACGCTTGTTTTACCGGACATCCCAGAGGAAGATGACGAATCTCATCACACGGATTCGGATCTTAGAAAATCAGCTAGTTCATTTCTAAATTTACTTACAAGCAGTAAGACTTAATAAATAAAAACCAAGTTTAAAATGCAATCTTCTAAAATCCCCTAACTTATAGATCCCGATAAATCGTGGGGTTCAAATCCCAGTCACGGCCACGGCCACGGAAAAAGTCACGGCAAACACGGCAAAAGCGACAAAAGCGTTAACCGCACATCGAGTCTTCCAGACGACGCTCTTCCCGGCCACAAAGGATTGCCCAAAGGCCCTTTCAAAGAAGAACCTCAATCGGCTCCGGGAACCCTTGCACGACGCGAAGTTCGCCGACCCCAAGTACAACACATCATTCATAGAGAGTATAAAAAGTAACACAAAAACAACGCCAAAACCATTACTAATCTCTCAATTCATCTTTTCCAGTCTTTTCTACGCACCGTCCACCGAAAGCTTAAGCGACGTTTACGTAATCGACCCAGAAGACCCGTCGCCGAACCAAACTCGGAGAGACTCGACTTTGTCCGTCCAGTCCAGTTTGTACCGAACGCCGAGCAACGCGTCCACCGAAGCTGGAGTAGAAGATCATTCCGCAAATCCGAATTTTATGCGTTCAAAGTGGAAGTTAGTTCGGAAAAAATTTTTAAGGCAGAAATCGCACAGCATCGACGTGGAAAACCCAGCGCAGTTAATCGCTTCTGCTAGTTTGAATGAGAGTAAATCGATGAGTGAGCCGGACATGAAGGTGAAACCCGGAGTTAGTACAGAAAAGGAGGGAGAAGGAAAGTCGGATTCAGACTCGAGTCCGAAAGGAGGAAGCTCGCCTAAACCGAGAGGAAGGAGAAAAAGGAGTGGAAGAAATAGACGACATTCCCCAGTACCTCAATCCGTGTCACCGAGTAGTCGAGAATCGTATCTTTCACATACAGGTTAAAACATGAAATATTGTGGTATTGTCTATTGAGAAATTAACTGTTTGTAATGTAGAAATGTCAATTGCAAAAATGTCGTGTTGCAAAACATGATGTTTTACAACGAACGAAATTTTGCAACTGTGTAATTCTGTAATGACTATAATTTTGCAAGTTTTGAAATTACATTTAAATTCACAACATTTATCATTTTGCAAATTGCAAAAATAATGTTTTACAACTTTGCATATTGTAACAACTGTTTTGCATTTTGCAACAATATTTAACGTTTGAAAGTTGCAACAATGCAATAATTATCGTTTTGAAAGTTGCGATAATTACAAATCATTTTGTCAAGGAAACATTTTATAATTAAGGTTTTACAGCAGTTAAAGGAGGGGGAGATGGAGAAAAGTTTTTTTCAAAATTTAAACTTTCATTCATTGTTTCAAGTAACAATTTCTTAAAAGATTTTAAAACCGAAACTTTTTTAAAATTCAACAATCATAAAATTTTCACAAGGCCCTTTCAAGGCTTTCCCTGACCAAACAATTGAATTTTTTTAACTTAAACAAACAAAGCTTTTCAGCTAAAACCTGTTATTAAACACACAAACTCATCCAGCTCCTAATAATCACCTTCAATCCCAAATCCCACACAAAAAAAGCAATCTCTCAACCGACTCAACATTACAACTCTCTCAATTACCATCATTACAGGTACGACCAGTTGTGACTCGGTAATAACTGCACCAGAACACGCACCAGATTCAGGGATCCCTTCTGTGGGTACAAGCCTCGGTGAACTACATCACGACTACGGACCTCCGTACTACGAGCCAAGGACTCAATCAGGAAGGAAAATATCTCCACCGCCGCGTCAGAGGACTATTATATTGAGTCCACTAGATCTTAAAGATGCAACTAGAAGTGATACGGATAAAAGCAATACCACTAGGTCCTTGCCAAACATAAGTGGTAGTCCTGAAATCCAGGGCAAGAAACGCCAGCCTTATTCTCATTCCACACCAATATCGGCTTCGTCCGATGACGTGCCATCGTCGTCCGCGCCTTTGAGTTCTTTCAGAGACGGTTCTATAAGTTCCATTCACTTATGAGATGTTTCTTATTAATTTTCGTGACTTTTAACTCCAGCAAATATGTTTTTCGGTCGGAGTTTGCGAGTATTTCTAGTTTAAATCGGATAAATCGGAAAATGTCGTCTGGTGCTGGTCTGTAGATAGACTCAAAGTTCTTATACGATGTAATTTTACGTATACGAAATCACAGGTTTTGTTTTCTTTAACATTGGTGCTGGTTTTTTTTTTATTATTAACTTATTAGGAATTTTTTTAACTAAACGATGCGGAAATACGAGTTTTGCACACATTACATCAATAATTGATAATTTATTCAATTTTTCACATATATTTAATTTAAAAAACCGAGACTTTCAGGAGTTTTTAACGTTTTGTTTGGTGTATCAGACGACAAACTGAAATTTGTAGCTCAATTTCGACGCAAACTCCATTTTTAATATCACCAATCAAGACAATTGTCCAGGATACCAGTTAATAACAAGTTTTGTTGACAAATGGTATTAATGTTTTGGTTCTATGTTTACAACCAAATGCAGGGATAAAGGCCTATATGTCCTTTCAGCAATAATTAATTATTGAAGAAATAAAAGTATTAATCTTTAAGCCTCTCATCTCTTTATTGCTGTGAAAAAATTGGAAAAACAAATATTTGTGTCGTTTATTTTTATTATTTCACTTTTATACTCTAGGAATTTGTCACATTTGATTAAAATTCCTTCACTTTATAGTTCTGTGAAGTCATAAGTCACTTCAAACACTGGCATCTTAACAAATTCACTATTCACAGTCTATTTGCCTCTTCATTTGAATCCCTGAAATGTCTTTGATTATTACAAAAGTCAATTAACCCTTATATTAATATTTCCTGACATCATGGCAGATAATTGACTACAAATTAACATTTAAGAATCAAAATTTAAAAAAACAAGGCTGCCATTGGTATTATAAAGTTCATAAAAAATTAAAAAAGTGCATTGTTTTGTATAATTTGCTTGATATGCTCGAAAGAAATCATTAAATCAAATATGAACACAATTTGAACCGTCGAACGTCGCCATCTCTTGATAGTAACAGTGTTTTTTCACCACGAGTTCGTCTATTGCACTTGACTGGTGGCGCCATTTTTGGGTCACTGAACAGGTTGTTTTGCAGTTCCGTACGTTGGATTTGTGTAATTCGAAATAGCAGCTTTGTAAATTGGATTTTCTTCTTGCCCCCACGTGGTTGACTTGACTTGTTCGAGAAATCGCGCGTAATCCCTTCTGTCTTTTAAATATATGCATAGGCGGATAATGAGAGCCATCAAGAGTCCCACAATTACAATTCCACCTGCGACACCGATTATAATTGCTATTACATTCGCCGGTTGAGGACAGTCTGAAAAAATAATTTAATTAGATACAGTTTTTTTTAAAGTTTGAAAGTTTAAAAAATGAAGTACCTTTGGTATCGAGAACATACACCGTTGTTTTGTTTGAAGCGTCTAATAAATAGGAAAATCTAAAAGTGCAGCCTTCTTGATCGGTGAATATACATAACGCTTCTGCAAAGTAAAAAAGGTTAAATGTCAATTAATAGTACAAAGAAAATAATCAGTTTCGGGAAGTAAAAATTGTCCCACGAAAAAGGTGAGGATTCTTTTGAAGTTCCGTACATGCACTCTGAACGAATTACGCAATCACAAAGCGCCGTTTCCGGTAATTCGACGATTGAACGTTTTTCGGACATCAAGTTGTGAGGTAAAAATTGAATTTTAAGATTTTATTTTACTTGTTTTCACAGACAGTGTTGTTGTAACATTACCGAAGAAGTTTATTTAAATCGTAATAAATTTATTTCGTTATTTCGTAGGCCTAGATTAGAAAAATTAGAGCGAACTGCGAAAAACGCAATAGAAAATCATGGAATTCAATGTAAGTACAATACATACAATATCAAATTTTACTAAATATTAAATAAATGATTTAATTTCAGTCTTTTATCTTGACAATCCCGTGACGTAATTAGCAAACCAAAACCGATAACCTGACAAGTGACAACACGGCGCCCGTCGAAGTATCAACACAAGAGATTCAACACCAGATAGGAAATTTTTTTAACCCTAAAATTTAACAACTTTAAAATCTACAATTACCTGGTAACGACTCTTGCGTCATCACTTCAATCGTACAATTATTTCTGCACGCATCTTCGTTGTATTCTCCACTCTCCCAAATTTGACACTCGACGCACGGCCTTAAATCATCGCATTTACCTCCACAATCCTAAAAATAGTATCGATTAGCGTCGAAATAAATCAATTACACCCCAAACTAATTGACTCACGGGACAATCTTCACATAATTGACCTTCGTAACGACCTCGTTCGGTTTCCAAACACACACACTGACCGCATTTACACTCTCCATTACCATTACATATTCCCTGCAAACAAATTAGGTTAAAACGATCAAACGATACAAAGAGTACGAATTACCCCATTTTTATCGCGGCAAGTTGAAGTATCGGTCGTACAGGTACAAACGTTTTTTTCGTGCGTCCATCCCGTCTCGCAAACACACTTTTTACAGCTACAATAACCCCTTTCGGGACCTGGAAAATGGAATTCGTCATTGATTGAATGTATTGTGTTTCGGATATTCATACCTCCACACATCCTTTGCTTCTCGTCTCTGGGGCACGTGAAGTTATCGCATTGGCAATATTGTCCATCGACCACTTCCAGTGGATTCTGAAGAGGGGAAATGAGAATCGTGCAATGACATCAATAGATTGTTAAGAGTTTGTGTGTTTAAAGGGGGGAAATGAATTAGTTGCAAGTTAAAATTAAAATGATTGTTTTCAGAGATAATTATCCATCAGACATTAAATCGAACACTAAATGCAGCCTGTAAGTCAGTTTAACATTGAAAACATAATACAGAATTTTGGAGGTTTAGAGCAGGAAAATCCCTGCTATTCTGTTGAGATATATTTTTCACCATTTTCATTTACTTTTTGTGAATCCTCACTGTTGATTTGTTAGCTATTATCCAAAACAAATTATTGATAATTCCTATATTGGATTCTGTGCAGGTAAATCTACCCTTGTTTCTGACCACTAATCTGACAAATATGTATCACAATTTGTAAAAATAGTTGAAGTAAAATGAACTGAAGTTCAATTATTACTATGTTTAATAAAAATTAAGTTTCTAATACAGTCAGACCCGCTTATAGCGTCAATCAAGGGACCGGGCTTAAATTGACGCTATAAGCGGGTTGACGCTACAAGCGAGTCCGCTTACAGTGTCAAAGTTTTGGCCGGACCGCACCAAACGTGACGCTATAAGTGGGTTGACGCTATAGCCGAGGTCGCTACTGGCGGGTCCGACTGTAGTTATAAAAATAAATTGCATACTTTTGTTGGCCTGTGGAACCTAACCCCCCTTTTTGTGCTGTTTCTTAGGCCCCTATATGGTTTCGCATTACACAGAATCTATCTACCTGTTATACGAGAGTTTCATTAATAAGTATAGTAACCGGAAGTGCGGGGTTAGGATCCGCCAGATACTAATCAAAGTGTGGAGACTATTCGAAGAAATATGGTTGGAAATTTTACCGCTCTTGGGATTTTTAATGTATAGAGAAAATCTTCCTAAGGAAATACTTTAATTCCCTTACGTTAGATGTCAATCTTGTTTTTTTCTCGCATAGAAAAATCACTGATCTCGGCTAAGATTTGGATGTGGAAGCGAGAGCACTAACCAATTACTTGTGTCAGAACGTAACAGCTCATCAATACTTTAGTGGAATCTGTATTGATTTTAATTGCTAGCTCTGTCTTGTAATTTAAGATATAGAATCTACTTTAGACTGATCAATTCTATTAATGCTGATCAGGGAATGTCATGGGTCGCATGATGATCATAATTTATAATAATTGCTTGTAAACAGCTATCTAGAGAATTTGGTTAGAGTGTCTATGAAAACTAATTCTGGTTAGTACATCCCTGTACTCGTAAATCCCTTTGACTACCGGTAGTGTTTAATCGCAAACACACTTCTGGTATCGGAAAAGTTTTTTCCTATTAAAGATAAAAATCTGAAATTTTCTGACATTTATCATGTCAGTAGGAAGTTTATTCTCTGCGAATTTCTGCATCACTTATTAATTATTTTGTGAGTTATTACTTATGCAAAAATTCTGCCCCTTGCAAATCCAAGCATAAGACTACGCTAGGCTTTCCTGCAATATGCGAAAGTGCTTCAGTTTGTGCTTGAACTGATAGAAAGAGCTTAAACCTGAGTACCACCTGACTCCTCCAAAAAAATTACATAAAAATATAATATTTTTATCTCTTTAACAATTAAACTTGACAAGTTTGCAAAGACGCTTCTACACACAGACTTAAAATCTGTTTACAAACCGTTCTTTGATGACACTGGCATTCACCGCAAACACAGTCCCCTCGCTCCGAACAAACTTCAGCTTTTTCGTTTCTAGAAGATAAAAAAAAAAAATTAAAAATTTAATGTCTCTATCTAGTTAGGACACTTAAATCACAACTAATGCATCCATTGCGGCCTTTTTTGCGGTCTTTTAGTATCGAGCATTTTTGTGATTTTTTTTTAATGTTGATGTTGCATTAGGTGAGTCTATGCAGGTGTTCGTGTCAAATGTTTTGTCGGCGCAGAGTTAACTCAATAAAAAGAGGATGAACGTACGACTCTGTATTTATTTCGAACCATTTGCTGGCTGCAAATAAAAGGGAGGGGGCTTTTACGATGTGGTGGTTGCGAGGTTGACCACACCGACACACAAAGTGATCTGCTCGCACTCACAAACACACCCAATGAATATAACAAACGGCGTGCAACACGGGTTATTGGATCAAAATTTACTCAAGGGGTTTTAGGTGCAATCCACTGTGTGAGTTAAAGGTCGGGGAAAGAACTGGGATAATTATTGATAAAGGGAGGGTAAAATTTCGAGGATTTGGTTTTTGGAATTTAAAAATAAAAAAATAAAAAAATGTAGGTAAGAGGTTTGTGTGGAATAAAGAATTGATTCTTGGTTGAGGTTTTTGGGAAGTTTTGTTTTGTTGTTGTTTAGCTTGAGTGTGTGAGTTGTTTGAAGGAAGATACTGGGTCATTGTGATTTATTATGATTTGGTAATATTTATCATGATTTACTATGATTTATCATGATTTACTAGTGATTTATCATGATTTACTAGTGATTTATCATGATTCACTAAGATTTACCATGGTTAGCAATGATTCACTAAGATTCATCATGATTTATTATGATTCACTAGTGGTTTACAATGATTCACTAGTGATTCACTAAGATTCATCATGATTCACTAAGATTCATCATGATTTGCAATGATTTATTATGATTCACAGGTGATTTACTGAAGTACATCACGATTTTCTAGTGATTTACTAAATTTTCTCATGATTTATTAATGATTTATTAAGATTAATCATGATTTATTGTTACTTATAAGCCAAACTAGAATTTTCAACAAAAGCTTAGCAAAAACCTCACCAAAATCTAAAGACTCCCCCATTTGCCGCAAATTTACATTTTGCGACAAGAAGAGTGAAAAACTCATCAAACTCATTCTTAACCCTTTACCACCCACAGTTCTATCCCAAACTCAAAATAACAACAAACAAACAAATAAAAAAAAAAAATCAAACTTTCGCCTTCGTAAACACCTAAACAATTTCCACACTCCCCAAACCCAAACAGAAAAAAAAAAAAATCTTTTTCATCCTGTCATTTACGGCAGCACAAATTGACAACTTTCAGTTTTCCACCAAACTAGCACGAAAACTTTTTCCATTTAAAAAAAAAAATTGTTTACGCGACGCGATAAAGGCGCCATTTGATGGCAGACACCGAAATTACGGGCTCATTAAGGAGAACTCTGCCGATGACGGCTCACACTAATAAACAGTTTGTTAATTAAGTTCCGGCGCGAGAACCCGGATGAAAGATTCCCCTCGGGGAGATTCGATTCTTCCCTCCATGTCGTCGACCAACTCCCACACGCTCATCACCCCTTTGAGAGCGAGGCAATTCCATTCAATTGGAACATGACAAAAGCAATTAGGCACAAGATGCATCGCGGGGATAAATTGACAGACTCGGAAAATCAATCATAAGCTCTGAAATTGCTTTCTGACAACACGATGACAAGCAACCGACAGTGTGCGTGCTCAGCTTTGTTGCAACAAAAAACGAGTCACGGATTTTTGTTTTTTTTTAAAGGGGGAGGGGGTGATGAGTGGAGGTCGAACCTCGTTATAAGGAAATTTGGAGTTTTGGTGAATTTTTTTTTAATGGTTGGTTGGAGTTGTAGCTGTTTAATGGGGGTGTGCGATATTGTATTCTTGAGGATGCGATGCGATATTAGGAAAATATCGCATCGCGTGCAATATATAGCAATTTGCGAAATTTTGCGATACTGCGATATTTTGCAGTATGGCGTATTTTGCGATAATGCGATACTGCGATATTGCATTTCCAATGTTGCAAAAATTTTAAAAATATAAGTGTAAAAATACAGAATAAAATAAGAGTTAAAATTTTTTTTATCGCAATATCCCAAAATATCGCATAATTTTGCAATATCGCAAAAAAATCTCAATATTACAATATCGCAAAAAAATCGCAATATTACAATATTGCAAAAAATCGAATTGTTGCAATATCGCGTGCAATATATACCAAATTATCGCAATATTTGCGATACTGCGATATTTTACAGTATTACGATTTTTAACGCAATATCGCAAAAAATTGCATTGTTGCAATATCGCAAAAAATTGCATTGTTGCAATACCGCAAAAAATTGCATTGTTGCAATATCGCAAAAATTACATTGTTGCAATATCGCATTATCGCAAAAATCGCAATATTGCAATATCGCAAAAAACCGCAATATTGCAATGTCGGAAAAAATCGCGTTGTAGAAAATATCGCATTATCGTTTTCGTGCGATTTTTATCGCGATATTGAAAAAAAAATCGCATTATCGCACATCCCTATTAACCCGTTCAATGTTGAAAAGGTTCATTACATCGAGGTTCGACCTTTGGTTGGAATAATAATTGTACAATTTATTTCCTTTTGTGTTTAAGTATGGATTTGATAAATATAAATTAAAAAATAATTAAGGGTAATTTGTATGGGTTAATTGGCTGGTTTTGAGTGTGGGGGAGGAGGGAGAGAGGGGGGTTTGTGGGAAATGTTTTGATTTGAAAGTTACGTGCGTTGGGTTTTTTGTTTTCAGTTCGTAATGAGAATGGATAAATGTTTATTAAAATCCAATTGTGCAATTTTGCGTGAAGGATGTTTTTTTGGAGTTTGTGGGATTTGTAGCTTTGATTGACGATTGGGGAAAAAATGGTGGTAAAAGAATTTAAAAAAAAAAAATATTTAATTGTTAATTTGTTAGGCTTAAAATTAATGTTTTTAAGAAAAGTTTTAACAAAGAGTTTTTGATTGAAGATTTGTGTTTGTTTCTGAGTTTGAAGAAATTTTTTTCAATTGAGATGATAGTATTTTGTAAGTTTTAAGTGATTTTTGCATTAAAACAAAGGATGCTTTTGAATTTCAAGCAATTTTTGGAAAATACATCTTTTACAACAATTTAAGAGTTGAAATTGATTTTCTAATTTTCGACTAATTTCTGTTAGTAAAACAATCGCCTTTTATCGTTTTGGAACTTTAATGGAACTTCCGGTTTGCTAAGTTCTTTGAAATGATGAGGGGGGGGGGGGTTCTGACATTCAATATCAGATTTGCAAATCTTGAGGATTTTTGGTGATTTAAGATTTAAAGTCTGCAAAATACTTTTGCAGATTTTTGCAAATTTTTCCAGATTTATCCAGATTTTTTCAGATTTTCCAGATTTTTTTGCCAGGTTTTTAAAGATTTTCAAACAATACAAATTTTCAACTGGTTCGACCGATTCAACCTGTTGGAATAGGGTCACGTGATCACATTTCACCCCTTTAAAGATTTTTGAAATTTTAAATATTTGGGATTTATAAGATTTCTTTGGGATTTGCGATATTTTTGGAGATTTGTGAAATTTTTTTGAGATTCAAAAATTACAAAAATTCGCAAAACTAAACTTACATTTTACAACTGGCAAGATTGGTGAGTAATTCCTCATTGGTACTGTTGCTACTACAATTACACATCCTTCCAAAATGGTCATCATTACAACTACAAACGCCACACTCGTAGCTTCCCGCGTACGAACATCGGGGACTATTTTTTTCCTGCAATAAATAATTAGATTAAAATAAAGAAACAAATAAAACAAATAAAAAATAAATCCCGTCCACCCAAAACAAAGCGAGTAATAAATCGAGGAGGAAAAGGAGGCGTATTGTATATTGCTATTTATGACAAGGTGTCGACAATTTTTTTCATTTTGTGGGGCTCTATGTGTTGATGGAAATGTTACGCTACTGTTTAAAGCGCCAGATTAATGGCTTTGTGGTTCGCCCTGCGAGCGATAAATTAGAAACGAGAAAAAATTAAATCTTAGGGATAATAATGACTTTGGAGTTATGGAAAAGATTTAATGGTATAACAATTTTTTTTTTTTTTTTTTTTTTTTTTTTTTTTTTTTTTTTTTTTTTGCGAGGGAAAATGAAAAATTTATGAAAGGATTTAAAATGGGTTTGTTTCACTGCAAGGCAAATCAGATTTACAGAAATTTACAATGATTGAATTTGTTGTTAAGAAGGAACTGAATAAACCGGCTAATGTTACGTCAATGTTAAAAATATAACATTATTTCACTATTTAATGTTGATTCAATGTTGAGCGAACGTTGAATCTACTCTAAGTTCGTAAAGTTCAATTTTAGATGTTTCATTGTTTGTATGACAATATTTATTTAAGATTTTTTAAAATAATGTTAAATCAATGTAATATAAATGTTAATTTAATGTTAAATGTTGAAATAATGTTGTTTCAACATTTTTACTTTCGCGGTTTACTGGGAACGTTAAATTTACGGTAAATTTTGTAAAGTGGTTTTTACAAACTTAAATGTTTTTTAAATTTAATTTTTATAATGAATTTAATTTTTGTAAATCTGATTTCTCTTGCAGTGTTTTGGACAGAAAAAAAAGTTAGGCTTCACTGCATTTACCGCTTCGGGTGGCAATTCGCAGTCGCAATCGCACAAGGTTTCCAAGTGAATTTCAAGCGCTTCGCTTAAACCCACTGGATACAGGTTGAATTTGTGACTCTGCATCGAGTTTTTCGGACAGTCTTCTAATCGGATGCTCACGTTGAAATTTACCTGGAATTTAAATTTTTTGTTGTTCGGAAGGAATTTTTTTGAGTTATATGGAGCGTTGTTAATTTTTTTTTTTTTTTTTTTTTTTTTGAGTACTTACAGTTGTTCCGACTTTAAGACCCTGGCACAGGTGGGTTCCTTTCTTTCCACTGGAATGAAATTTAACTCATTTGCATATATTTTTTATTATTTTTTTCGAAGTGAGTTCTTACTCGGGGCAATCTGCTGAAAATGTGACCCGTATGTAGTCGGGAACGTCGTCTATGCGAAGTTCCACTTCGGAGCTGATTTCCTGCGTTGAATAAATGTTGGAATTTTAAATATAGAAAAAAAATTTTTTTGAAGTTTTTTAAAAGTTTTCAATTTTTTCAATTTTAAAGAATCGTGTGTGGGCAATACCACACGGTAATAGTGTAAAATAAATACAGGGAAATAAAGCAGTTTTTGGTAGGATTTTTGGTCGAAAAGTGGGTTTATTTAGTGGAATTTCAAAAAATTAGTATATAAAAGGGTGCACAAGTGTTTTACCTCTTTAAGTGGAAAAGCAAATAATTTAATTTCTAATTTAAGTAGTGAAAAATTTGATTTAGCGTTTACAAGGTAATTTCCGACAACTCCAAGTAAACGAAATTGCTTAATTTAATAATTAGGTAAAACCGAATTTTTTAAGAAAAATGAAAAAATTTAAGAGTTTTATAGCAAAAACAAAGAAAATTTAGAATTTCACAGATAAAACAAAAAATAATTACGAATTCTCTAACAAAAAAAAACAAAAAAAAAATACAATCCTCCTAGCAAAAACCAAAACCAAAAAAAAAAAAAAAAAAAAAAATTTAACACCAAAAAAACCAAATTCTTTCATAAAGAAAAAATAAAATTTAACTCATAAAAACAGTGCGAAAAATATATGAAGAATTTCACAAATCCTTATTCCCCACAAAACTTCCTCAATCACAAAAACAAATCAAAAACTTCAAAACATCCCAAACCCACCCCCACATCAACCAAAATTTCACCTGCATCCCAAAAAAACAACAACACAACATCCACCAACAAGTTGTTTAAATTTATAACCACCATTATTTTCCTTTTTTTTTCTTCGAGCATCATCAATTTGAAGGTGGACATTAGAAACCAACTCTTATTATTTTTCCAACCTTCCTTGGTGGTCATTTTCAAGCGAATTCCACTCCTAATGATCCCCCCTCGCATTGTGTTGCCCCATGGGCGGCCATTTCGATCGCCTAAATTCATTGCGAGCCTCTCACACCAACACGAGATGAGATATTTTTTTGTTGGCACACGGGGGTCCTTTTCAAATCGTCCAGACAGGTGGCCTTATCGCATTGGATATGACGAGGCAGATGAAAAAAAAAATTAGATGGAATGAAACCGACATAAAAAAATGGGGGAAGAAAAAATGTAGAAACAAATGACACTCATGTCAGTCCACTTGCCAATTTCCCTTTAGGTTTAGGGGCTTATTAAAGGTTCTATAGCTGATGTGGGGGAATTACTCAATTAGTTACTAGTCTGACTCATGGGAAATAAAGTTGGGAAAAAGTTGCGAATTTAGTTCAATCAGTTAAAGGTGGAGGTTTGTATTTTTTTTTTTTTTTTTTTTTTTTTTTTTACTTTGGGTGGGTGAGATATTAGAGGTGAGATTAATTTTTTTTTTTTTTTTTTTTTTTTTTTTTGGTTTGTAGTGTGGGATTGTGGGGTTTGGGGTTTGGGAGGTGTGGATTGGGAATTGGTGATGGGGTTTGGGTGGGAATTTTGGGCTGGTGGTTTAGTAGGGAGTTAAAAATTTTGTTTTTGTTTGGGATATGGTTTTAAGTTGTAGGATTTGTAAAATTGAGTTTTAGCTCGACTTTTGCCATTGACTACTGAGGCCATAAGCAACTTGCAACAATGTAAAAATTTAAAAAATATAGAACCCAATATGGTAAAATGTAAAAACATAATACAGTCAAATTTATAAAGTATTCTGAAATTAATGGTTAAATGCCTAGTGATTTTGGTGAAGTACGTGTTATTACCCCTTAAACGAGAGCTCTTGTTGAGCTGAGTTCACTTACGGCTTGTCCTAGCTTCACATTTGACTTAACGTAACAGAAACTTAAGAAATTAAGAATAAAGTGTTTACACAAAGAGTGGATTCAGAGTGAAGCAAGGTAGTCTGATTGGCTAAACGGTTACATTCGAGGTTGTTATGGCTTAATTCAATTCTGAATTGAATTATTGACAGTAGTTCAGTCAAACAGAAACTACAGAAAAACCAGCTTAAAGTGACCACTGTTGGGCTGAAATTTTTTTGGTCACTATAGACAGGTGGTCAGTATACAGAGAAATTTTAATTTTATGGTATAGAAGCTGGTCCAATTTAATAAAGTGCATGGTCATTGTATTTAGGGGTGGTCATTATACGAAGGTATTCACTTAAGCAGGCTTTACTATAACTTGCTTCATTCTGCACTCAGTTTTGTTTCATGCTCTTTCGTTTGGTCAATTTGAACAAGAAACAGTTACCAAGTGTGAACATATTTGTTCAGTTACTGTTGAGTCCTCTACTGTTAATAGAGTTTGCCGAAAACAAAACTTATGTCTTATAATTTATAAATTCCATGTTAATTATAAATCTGACTTGGATTTATAAGATAAGTTTTGTTCTTCGCAAACTCTGTATTAAATAAGACGAGAACTTAAACATTAAACTCAAAGAACTCAAAAATTGCATTTGAAAATTTAAATCTACAAAAATAAAAAAACTTTACAACTCCCATCTAATTTCCTGATAAAAGAACTACTTAACATTTTTCCATTTTAGCCGTTTTTTTTTTAAAACCCTCTTCTCCCTTCGTGCTTTAATCAAATACCAACGTGTCAACATTTCATGTTGTGACTTTTCATTGCTGTTCAACGGAGCATGCGCAATTCATAGACAGTGGCGCCATTAGCGGTCAGCGAACACGTTTAAGTAGAGTGCAGTTTGAAACAGCAGCGTGTTGAGTGCACATCAACATGCACATAGCAAATGAGCGACTTGCACTTGTTACTACAAGCTATTTGCTCATTTTTATTCGTCAGCAAAGCGAAGAGCAGGGGGAATTTTAATTTTGCTCGAGCAATACAAACTCGGAAACAAAATTACTCACTTTTATACAATTTTCTCGCGCAATAATACGTGCCAACTTCGTGCAATATTGCGAACCTCAAAACACATTTCCGAATTGATTGCGTCATTTTAGCCTTTGGGTACGAAATTTTTTTTAAAAATATTTTTAAAAGTTTTTTTTTTTTTTTTTTTTTTTTTTTTTAAATGTTTGATGCATGATGTTTGAGGTTGGTTGTTAAGTGAAACAAAGGAGTTGGATATTGATTTTATTTTATTTCGCGTTTGAATGCGAAAGTTAAACGGATATTTTAGCAAATGAATACTTGGAATTACTAGCGAGGGTTTATTATTTGGCTTTATGGGCGATGTTATGTGTGTTTTAGTGTCACAATGGGTTTAAAATGGCAATTAGGAAGGAAATTTGAAATTTAATTTGGATTTGAAGGGAAGAAAGTGAGGAAATTGTAGGGTTTTGAAAGGGTTGAGTTGGGTTTTGATTTTTGTTTTTGAGAAGGGGCAAGGGATTAAAATTTTTTTTTGTTGTGGTTTTGATGATAAATTGAAAATCTGATGAACACGGTATATTCGAACCTTGTTACAGGGAGAGACCGAAAAAAATTTCGTTATGACGAGGTTTTGTTTGTATTTTGCGAAATTATTTCGTTATATCATTTTTTTAAAGTATTTCTCAGTCTCTCACGTAACAAAAAACTCGTTATAACGAAAAAATTTAACCAAATAGTTCGTTATAGCGGGGTTTTTCGTTATACGAAATTTTATAACACGGGTGTCTACGAAAAATAAATTGGGGATTTTATGTCATTTCGTTATAACGAGGATTTAGTCATATTTCATTATAACGGGGTTCAACTACACTACTTTTAGTCATTCTTGATTTAAAAAAATAATGTTTATCTGGTTCATTAATTTTGATGAAAAAAACGACTAACTGAATCATTTAACTAAACTTCACTCCCATTAGTCAACAAAATCACCCTAAGAACCTCGTTCTAGTAACTCCGAAAACAAACCCCCTCAAAAGAAGCAAAAACAAATTTCTTCAAAACCCCTTCACCACCAAACAATTAATTAAACCCACTGCATTAATCACACACAAAGAGCGCAATATTAGACGAGGGTTTCAAATATCTTACGAATAAACAACAACGGCTGTAACGTATTGACCCGAGTTGTGCAGGGAAGTTCACATGGCGGGGCTTTTAGGGTGACTCACAGCAGGGAAGTAAACGACGCCAGATTCGCGGCTTTGCTTTATTTATTTATTTATGATTAGCTTCCACCAGATAAACCGACCGTTCGACCATTTATTTCAATTTAGCGTTCGGGAAGTCGGGTTAAATTTGCATATTTAATGAAAAGTTTATTCGAAACGTACGTTGTATTGTTTTCGCACTAATTCCACGATGTTGGACGAGTCTTGCGCCAGTTCCCGGGTGTAGGCGCCTTCGATGGCGTCGCTCAACTGCGTGTAAACACCGAGTTGTGTGATTGGTACTGCGAAAATGATGATCACTTTGTTTTCCTTGACCGCACGGTTGATTTGACTTAAACTTGGGTAGTCCTAAAATTTAAGAAATATTTTTTTTTTTGTTGAATTTTTTTTTTGGAATTTTTTTTGAAATTTGTAATTTTTACTTGTAAGGTGCTTTTGGTGTAGTACCCGTCGCTGTCCAAATGGCATTTGCCGTCGTTCGGAACGACGATTCCGCCTAACTGGATCGGGATAAATGAAAAGGGATATTAGTTTTTCGTTACGTCTTTCATTTCAAAGCAAGATGCTCGTAAAGTTTGTTTGATGATGCAAAAGTGGGTTTAAAGTCGAGGTAGTACCGATTTTGGTGCTTGGGGGGGTCCATTGGTGAGTTTAATCGGCGATTTAGATTGTTGTTTGTACTTGAAAATACAGTTTAAGATTAAAGTCTTAAAAAGTATAAAATGGACTGAAAAGGGGCAAAGTATTTAAAAATAAGCCCAGAAAACCTAATAAAAATGATCTAAAATCTCCCAATTTTCGTTATAACGAATTTAGTTGAAATTTTGTCGTTATAACGAGTTTTTTATGTTTTATGCTGAAAAATACAGCATAAAAACAAAAGTATTTCGCTAAAAAAATTTTTTTTTTAAAAACCCGATATAACGAAATTATTTCTTAAATTCGTTAAACGAGGTTTACGTTATAACAAAACCTCATTATAACGAAATTTTTCTTACTCCACCCCCCAGCGTTTTATTATAATTGATCAGTCACAACACACTGGTCATTTCAAAATAACCAATTTCCTATAAACAGATTTACTCCCAATCCCGTAATAACCAACCGACTTCAAGCGAAATAATTCCCCTTTTAAGTCCCCGCAATCCCATTATAAAACTCCCAAAGAAAAAACTCATTTCTTATAACAGCAATTTTTCATCGTATTCCCTTATACCCCTCAAACCGGAAATTTAATTAAATTAAAAAACTCACTCAAGATCCCTATTAATTATTTTTTTATTAAATTCAATATTCAACTCTTATATTCCAATCATGTTTTTGTAATCCAACCCTTTATTAAACGGTAACTCGAACACTTTTTAATTAATTAAAAATATCAAATATCTATCAAACCCGATTCGAATTTAACATTCCCAACACACATCTTCACTTTCAAACTCCCCTACTCCCCCCTTTGGAAAAAAATGATGTGACAAAATCTCACTTTTCCATCGCCTGCGTAATGGAAACCAGAATCGGTAGCGAAGAGAACAATTTTGCGGGCTTTCGGGTCCCATTCGATTTTTTTCTGAAAATAAAAATAAAAAAAATAAGAAAAGAAAAAAAATAAATGAAAAAAATTATGGAAACGTAATCCAATTGACTCTTCTCCACGGCTCAGCTCCCCTGCTTGACAAGGAAGCCGAACCCATATACCTGAAACGCGAAAGAATTCAATCAGATTCGCAGTCTTTTATTCGCTTCCCCTTAACTCCTTTCCGTCGCCCACGTATGGTCGTAATCAGCGCAGATTAGATTCCATTTCCGTGATAATTTCACGTAAAAGACACAACTTTTTTCGACTCTTTTCGTAACTTCATTACCGACTCATTTGGATTTGTTTTTATCCAATCAAAGAGTGCAATCATTAAGTATTTAACGATCCATTTCCGTTCTTTAATTTCTGTCATGGAAAAATTAAATATTTAACGGAAAATGACGAGAATTATTTATTTTTAAGGTTTTAATGGATAGTTGGATCTTTTTTTTTTTGGAAATTTTTTTTTTTTGGAATTTTTTTTTTGGAAAATTTTTTTTTTGGAAAATTTTTTTTTTGGAAATTTTTTTTTTTTTTTTTTTTAAGGGAAAAGTTATTGGTTGACGTTATGTTGGTGTTATATACGGAAATCCGAGACGGGGAGAACGTGTGTCAACGTTGTTGATAGTGACGTCCATCTAGCACCGGAAGTTGGAGACACGTGTCGATAATATATCCGGTTTTACGTCTAGAGTGATGGATGCTGTCATAAGGGCGATTGCAAATTGTTGGGTGGCACAGACGACGCGTTTAGTGAATGAATCATGGGAAGTTTGGAGTGGATAAGAAAGTTTTGTTTGTTAAGTGGTTTAGGAGTTTTGAAATGGTTGGTGATGTACGTGTGATTGTATCTGTCGATTTATTAGTGAGTTGGAAATTGGATTTGTTGGTTCAAGGGGTTTGGTATGATAAATATTTGATTGATTTTGGCAATATTTGATTGATTTTGGCAATATTTGATTGATTTTGGCAATATTTGATTGATTTT
>JAQIXT010000150.1:0-61137 GCA_034700445.1 Stenotaenia linearis
GGCTACCCTGATATTGTGTGAGAATAGCCAGTCCTACAAGGGCCGGCTATTCTCACACAATTGTGTGAGAATAGCCTCGGCCTCAGTTGAAAGTTCCCGTTTGAATGTTTTAGAACATTAACCTAACAAATAATATTTTAGAAGATTAAGGAGTAAACGTAATCTTCTGGAAATTTTTGCAATAGAAGCACACATTTTACAAGTAAATTTCTTAGCAATTTCTTAGCAAAACTCATTATAATGAAAAAATTCAGTTTGTACCTCTTTTAGCAGCTGGGTTTTTGTTACAGCAAGTTCCGTTATATAATTTGAATCTCGTTACAATTCAATGAACTTTGAAGGATTGGTAAAAATCTTCGTTATTACGAAATTTTTGTTGTAACGCGATCCAATTAAAATTGATTTACTTCTGACAAATACAAAAAAAATTGTTCTAAAGAAAAATTCATTGTAATGAGATTCATTGTAATGAAATTCGATCTGTCATAAAATTCATTATAACTTGACATCTATGGAAAATAAATTGGGTATTTTGGATAATTTCGCTATAACAAGGATTTTCTTATATGCGGGTTCATTAAAACAGGGATTGATTGCGAGATTAAATAAATTATTTACTTGAAATATTCATATTATAAATTAAAGTTACTAAATAATTTTCTTCAAAAAATATCTTTAATTTGCTTTTTATAAATTGACTTTCAAAACAAGTGCAAAAAACTACTGACCCTCTATACTATTTAAATCGTGCAAAAATACTTGACTTTAAGTAGCAAGCTCGAAATAAGAAATGCAAGATAAAACAAGAGCACACATGCGAATTGCACTGCTGCAAGTATCCAAAGTTCGAGCGCAGATGTCAGTTGGTGAGCTTGGAAATCTTTAACGTGCTGCGAAAATCTTCCGAACACAGGACCAACAGCTTTAACTCGCTTCGAAGGAATGCCAATCCAATTTTTCACTCGTCCAGAAAAAACTGCCAATCTCAGCCAGAATCGAATCAAACAACTTCACTTGTATCTCTAAGTGAATTCCATACACAAGATATCTTAACCCTTTGAGCCCCAGCTAGGCAACTACAGTATACACTCTACTCCAAGGCACCATAAAAACACCTTTGATTAAAACAAAAAATATGGTTACAACAAATTTCTATTACGGTAAGGATTCGAAAAAATTACGTTATAACGGTATTCGATATAATGAGATTCAACCTTTATTTCCTTCTAAATTACTATTACTGTATTATTTTTTACTAAACAGTTTAGATATAAATTACGTTACATGATGACGTAATCACTTCCTATCTTTGTATGTACTTGCTTTGGTACTTGCTTCTGGCCAAGTATATAAAGGCAGACAAGACTAATCACAGATCACTTGTGATGTTGTAGCGATAAAGAGAACAATCCGATTAAAGATTAAATTGTTTATTAAAATATCAAAGTCCGATCCATTTATTCCTAACAAATTACAATAAATTACAATAAATATCTTATTCTTTTTATTTTGAAAAGATATTACTTATGTAAATTTCAGCCCCTTGGAAATTCCATTCATGGATTGGCTGGGCTTTCTGCAGCGCTCACGGCGCTTGTGCTCGCAGCTTAATTTCAAATTTTATATGCGAAATTCAAATCAGACAGCGCTTCCCTTACATCTGCAATTGCATCACAATGTTAGAAGATGAACACAGGAAAAAACAGCTATAGCACTTCCACGAATGGATATTTATTATTTAAACCGAAGTATACGAACACGGTTTTGGTGTGTTCATTTCGGTGGTAATAATCGAAGGGTTAAAAAGGTTGCAGTCCTATTGCAGCAGATTGACTTTTCCGATGTCGATAAAAAAAACCCATTTGGTTGCGCAGAAGAACTTTCGCAAAGTTTCCAAGTTTTATTGTTGGGGCACTGGATTTTATCCACTGACTGGGAAGAAACAACCCAGGGGTTTTGACCTCTTGTGATATTCGCTATAATTAGATAAAGCAGGAGCAAAGCACATTAGCATTATGCAGAAAGCCTATCACGGTCTTATGCTTGGATTGCAAGAGGCAAAATTTTTGCATATTACTCATAAAATTATTGATTAAACGATGCTGAAATTCGCAGAGAATAAACTTTACACGACATTTTTAAAAAAAAAATAAAGTTTCAGATTTTTATCTTTAATAGGAAAAAACTTTCGTAAACAACGTCGCTATCAAAGGTTAAGATTAGAACATGCTGTGTTGAGAAAATGTTTTAAATTCAAAACAACTGCCATGCACTGAACAAAATGGAAACAAAACAACACACATGCCAAGCAGAATTAAAAAGAAAGATTTCATTACTACACTGTAATTGCATCTTTTACCTTTCCTGAAATATGTCCTCAACATGTCAACTTCCTGTTTCAATCCCAAGTGCATCCATATTAGCATAGCCGAACCCACGATGGAAGCAGTCAGCAGGGTCAGCATGCACAGGGGCATGCACGCGACATAGAGCCGCGATGTCTTTCGTCCACTGCAAAGATGCAGGTTAAAAAAAACCATACTGTCAATATCGACTGAATAAAACCCAAGAATTATTAAGAGCAATAAATTATTTAACTAAAAATTCTCTCTAAATTCGTTCCATTTTTGTAAATTTACTCGTTAATCCGGATATTAAGTTTCTGGAATTGGTCAGCCTAAAATTCCTTATTATATAAGACCGACTTTACCAATTGTTTTCTTTGTCCCTTTCATGATCCTTTCATTAAGGAAGTTATTTCATTTCGATTTTGTTACATTGAAAGTTATTTCATTATGATCTTATCATAAAGAAAGTTATTTCACTACAATTTTGTTACATATTTTTATGCAGAAAGACACGATTTACATAGTTTTCATGTGTTTCTATAATATTGGCAGGTTTTTCAGCTTTACTGACCATTTTTTTGTCTTTGCTCGCTGATTCAACACATTTTTATGTAAAAAAATACAATTTGCATTTAGTTTTCATGTATTTCTATAAAATTGGCAGATTTTTCCATCAATTTCACTCAGTATTTCTAATTAACCAGTGAGCCGAACCGAAATTAATTTCAGTCTCGTTTACAGTTTCGTTCCTAATTATTTTTCGTTCCAGTTTTTTAATATTATTTTCTTCATTTTGGTTCAAAACCGGTTCAAATTCAGTTCATCCATAAAATTTTTAGATACGGTATTAATTTTTATTAATAGAATAAAATCCCTCTAAGATTTTATTAATAAAATACTTAAAAAATTCATGAAATAGTTAAAGATGAAGCTTAGTAATCACATTGTATAACAATAATAAATAATTATGTTTACTACGTAAAACCCATAAATCCCAATATTTAATTTAATATTAGTTAATTTTTAACGAAACAAAAGAGAACAGAAATTAACCGGAATTGACCAAAATTTTTAATGATTTAATGATCAAAACTTTATTTCTGTTCCCGTTTCGGCTCAATGAAAAACTTCGGTTTTTTTTTCGGTTTTTGGTTACGGTTCAATTCAGTTCGACTCTACAATTAACTAGTATTCATTTTACAATTGCATGAAGACCGATGCAGTTTATATTTGGAAATTCATTAATGCAAACAAATTTTCTAAAAAACCAAATTGTCAAATTAATAAAGTCTCACTGCATTTTATGTTGTTCTATGTCGATTTGTAAAACAAAACTATAATGTTGAAGTTGTTACAAAATGAAAGTAGCGCCGTTACAATATTTATAAAAATATTGGACAAACTGAAATGTCAGTGTATTTTCATTAATATTTTAAGCCTTTGAAAAGCCTTTCAAGAGCACAGCAATTCTGCATAAAAAATACAAAAATGTGAAAAACTAAACCAAAATTGTAAAAAATTGAAGCAAAGTCTGATACTTTGTACCTTCCAGATTAGGTTAAGCTCATTGTGTTCACCAACAAAGTAAATTTGATTTGAGACTCATTCCCCGAGTAAATTTACTTCGTCTATTTGTTCCGAAATAAAAGATCACACAACACTACTTTAAAATTCTAAAGAGAAACTAAGCCATTAACCACAATACAAAGCAGTGTAGCTAGGTAACTAAGTGAGGTTTGCAATGGCCTGAAGTCTCCTTTGATTAAGTGACCATCTGTCAGCAAAAATTACATTTCCTCATGATATTTCATCAGTCCCTGCCACAATTTAAAAAAAACATTCTTCTGTCTTTTTCTTACTGTTTGGGTCGATTTTCTTCAAGATAATGCAATATAAAAGCTGCACAGTTTATTTATTTATTACTCTATTCATTAAGTGCTTTTTCCTTAAGATCTTCTATAATTCAATATTAATGATAACATCCACCTTTAATGATATAAATATTATCAATAGAAATATTTTTGAAATTATTAAATTTTCTTGATAAAAATGTTTTTCTTTTGTATTTTTTCTTATCCGGTATCTATCGGAGCCCTGTAAGCATCACACATTATCTTACAGTTCAATTTAAAAAATAAATTTTACTAAAATGTTATTGTAGAAAAGTTGTCGGCATGTTGTTATTGAAGTAAGAATAACACACTAAGCACCTTCAGCAATCTGTTGAAAACATAGCAGCTGTAATGTAAAGGTTGTGTATTCATTAGATGTTAATTCACAACATGCTGGTTCCACTTTTGTTCCATTTACAACATTTCCCATCTCCCTTCTGCACTCTTTAAGGCAGATCAGCCCTTATGTAAGACCCAAGATCTAGATTTGGAGGCTCTATAATTGCTAAGTGGCAAGCAGCCTCTTACAAGTTAGTCAAGGTAAATCCTCTTATTAATAGAGAGATTTAGGAGAGCCAAACTTGTAAATTTTACAAGTTACAAGTTAGAAGTTTGGCTCTCCTAAATCTCTCTATTATTACTGATATTAACGTAGAACTTCTATAAGTGATATAAATGTTGCAGATGCTGTTGAGTGTTGTTGAATTACACCATGTACGCACAAGACAGAGGGGATGCATAAATTTGAGTTTCTCGAAACTCTAATCCCACCATTTTTACAAATTAAAGTCAGTGATTTTTCAACCGAGTGCAGGAACATATTTAACCTTATTTTGTAGAGAATACACATTACCATATTTTATCAATTCTAAGATGCATATTTTGACACTTTGAGGACCCCCAAATTGGGGGAATTGAAGTGCCAAAGAGTTAACAAAAATCAATTTTTTTTTTAAAAAAGAAAATCAAATAAATCAGATTTTTTTTTTATTTAAGTCTGATTTTAAAAAAAAATTAAAATCAGATATTTTTAAAATATAAATTTTCTTTAATCAAAGTGTACAAAATGGGTACGAAATTAGACCTTAAAAAAATATTTTACAGCTTTTAAACTTCATTTTAGACCATTTTAAAATCATTTTTGATTTTTTCCATTCAATTTTGACTTTTTTCAATGCATTATAGAACTTTTTCTGTACCAATTTACAGGATAGAATTTAAAATTCATCACTTCTCAAAATCTGAGAGTACTTTAGATGAAAAATGTCTCAGACTTAGACCCTTTAAGAGTTTATATTGAAAAATTTGAGTGCTGATTTCTATCTAAAACATCACTTGATTTAAATCAACTGATTTTAATCAAATAGTTCTGGCGCCAAACAATGAATTACGATGTTTTTTTGAATAATAGAATTACGAAAAATATGGGTGCATATAGACAAATCCCTACATACAAACATTTGACTTACACATATTTAGATACAAGTACAAATATATTCAACTTTTAATGCATCATTCAGCCAATTTTAGAAGAAAGACTTTCTTTATATTTTTATATGTTCTAATTATGTCTTTAAAATTTTTTAAATTAGGGCGAAATCCAATAAAACCCAAAAAAATACTTTTTCAGGTTTACTTTTCTTTACACATTAATGTGTAAATCACATAATAGAATTAATTTATGTCTGGTTGATTGACAATTGGCTAATTATAATTCAATTTAAATATTTGTTTAGCATTTACTTGATCATCAAAACTTATACAATGTTGTTTAAGTTCATTTTTATTGACGTTTTCCAGTTCTGCTACCAATTTTTGCAACCCAATTCATTAAGAATTCCTACGCAAATTCTTAAGTAAAAAAAAAAGAGGTTACTTAAGCATTTTCCTAAACATTTTTTTTTCCACAGAAAATTTTACTTATGCAAATATTTACGCAAGAATACAACTAAGATTTTACTTACAATTTTGCATATGAAATTCTTAAGTTCTGACATAAGTGAAAACTTGCGTTAGTTTTTATGAATACCAACCCTGATTTCTACCTTCAGAACTTCAATTATTTTCATCCAAAAAATGTATATCTTAATTATAATTAAAGGACTCTAAAACTTTTTAAATGCAATTACATTGAGATTGAATATATTCCGGATCAGTTTAAAAAATTAGTGTGATTATACTTATGGAGAAATAAATTAAAATATTACTGCTTTGACGTAACACATCCATACAGCATGCAAACATCAGCCAAACAAGATTTAATTACAGGTGATATGCATAACAATTGTTCCAAATTGCAAATGTCAAAACCATTGTTAGGCATTAAACATCAAGTTTCCAAAATAGATTTAATTCTCAGAACATGATTCCGACCATTGTTAAGTGCAACAATGAATTTAATTCTAAAGGTGTGGAACAACGGTGTCATTGCAAACGAGACAGTATGAGTTTTTACTTCACCTTTGACGAGATTGCATTTAGAGGTCTATTTTGAGATCTATTTTGATTATAGAGATAAAAGCTAAGTAAACTAAAGTTGTTTTCAAGCTGTTCAAATCATTACAAATCATCTTAAAAATTTCCAAATTACCCTACACTATTCTTTGGACAACCTAAGTTAAGACGTCCCTAGTCGCTTCCTGTTGCCTCCCCCTAATACACTCATACTCTGAACTCTGCCTAAACAATCAGATTCTAAAACAAACTTTCTTTAATCAAGAAAGAATGTAATCCCAAACATCTTTGTTTTATCACGCAGCCTAATTTTAAAATTTTGCAAATTGTGTTTACCCTGTATCGATTTTTATATTCATCCTAGAACTATTCTCAACCGTTGCAATAGAAATGGGTTGCCATTGTTCAAATAACTTAAGGATCAGTGCTGGATAATTTGAGAATTCTTTGGCTGATTTGCAATAAATTGAACAATTTAAAAATGATTTTAGCCTTTATTGCTATAATTTTATAACAATTGAAATAGATCTCAAAATACAATTTCATCAAACACGATTTGTTTGATCATTGTTCCACAACTTCCGAATTAGATCCTCAAGGTGGGATTTCACATACGCGTATTCGCGTACTCGCGCGAGTACATCTCTCGCGGTTTCTCGCTCTCGCGAGAGCACCAGACGCGATGTTGCCTTGGCTTTTGTCGCGCCCGGACGCGACTGTTGGAATTAGTAAAGGGGGGCGGAGCTACAGTTTTGTCGCGCTACAAATGTCACGTGATCCTGTGTTTGGCCAATCACAAGCAGAGTAGTGACATCAATCACCAATTCGAAAATGGCATCTACTCGCGCGTGAAATGGTGAGAAGTGGCAATAATGCATTTTACAGATGCGATTGTCGCATATGTGAAATGCAGAGAGTAGAAATTCGCGAGTGAGAAATTCGCACGAGTGAAAAACTCGCGTAAGTGAAATCCCACCTTTAGTTAGAACCTTATCTGGAGCATTTAACAATGGTTGCAATCATGTTCTGAGAATTAAATCTGTTAGCAAAGTTGATCTCAACATCAAATAGTAAATCGGACACCATTTATAATTAGGAACAATAATGTCATCATCACTCCTATAAATTAAATCTCGTTTGAATGCTGTGTAGATGAGTTGCGTTAAAACAGATCCATTTTAATTTATTTCTCACTAACTAAACACGCTAACATTTTGAAACTAACCAGGGGTAGTATTCATGAAAACCAGCATAAATTTTTGCTTAAGTCAAAACTTAAAAATTTCATACGCAAAATCGTAAGTAAATCTTAATTGTATTCTTGAGTAAATATTTGCAGAAGTAAAATTTTCTATGGGTAAAAAAAACAATTTTTTGGAAAATGCTTAGTAACCTCTTTTCTTTTCTTAGGAATTTGCATAGAAATTCTTTCGTGAATACCAACTTTTGCTTAGCATTATCTTACATCAAAAAATGATGCATTTGTTGCATCATATGTTGCATTTGTGAATACCAGCCCAGGAATATTTTCTGAGTGTACTTTTATATAAAAAAAATTTAAATTTATCCCACATTATTCCTTTAAAACTTTGCTAAGTTCTAAATACCTTGTGCTGATCACTGTGCCAGAATTTCTAGCATTACGATCATGTGTGTGGCTTACAACAGCCATTACTGCCTTCTATACGACCGAATAACATGAAAACCATTCCTGAGCATTGGGACATCGAGCTTCTAAACAAAGACCATTTGATTACAGATGAGGTCGTCGCCACTCTCTGACCACAATGACCTGCTGAATCCCAAATATAATACAGAACCATAAAATTTTCAACCAATCCAAAACTAAACCAAGAAATGCACATATTTTTTGAGTTTAAACCTGTTCAAATCAATTTAGACTTTTTATTGACTGTTCAAACCCACCTGTCCACTGATATAACACAAAATGAGAACAAGGAAGCAAAAGGCAGCAGCTGGTTTTGGGGAAAAGAAATCTCTGCTAAAACCAAACAAGTACAGTAACAAGAAAAAAACCACACTCCCTCCAAAACACAATTGGAAACATCACTTCTCATTTGGTATAAAAAGAATCAGTTCTTCTGTAGTTGGAGAATTGAATTTGTTTCTGTTCATCTTCGAAAGTTGGATTTCCTCAACATAAATTGAGTATGTACTGTTGATCCAATCTGTCTCATCTTATTACTGAAACTTCATGTGCACATTCAATTTTTTTCTAAATATTGCTTTGTCATCATGATTCTAAATGCATTTAAAAGGATTTTCTTGGATGAATGCACATAAATTTGAATAGTTTGGTTTGGTATTGTTTTCGACAGATGTGAAAAAATGAGAGAATGCAAAACCGATTAAATAGTCAGAGGATTAAGGATCTATTGTTCCAAAGGTTGTAAAACTCAGGTTTATGTAATCTGTAGTTAAGATGAACTTAAAACTTAGAAGAAATCTATTGTACTGTAGTAGAATACCGTTAATCCAAACTAGGTGAGACTGAGGTATGTCAGGTTTATTGAATTTTCACGCTCAAATAAATATAGGTGGGTTTTTTACACCAAAATTGTCACAAAACTGTCCTCCATAACATGTGTTATCAAGGCAAGGAGTATGCAAAACCCTAAAAGTGGATTGTTAATGTCTTCATTTTATTGCTACACCAGATAAGTGCTAAATTGTACTCCTTATGTGTTCAATAGCAAAAAGGTGTTTAAAAGAATATAAAATGCAAATTTACACTCCAATAATACCTTTTTTGTGTGTGCAGGTTAACAAATTTTTCTTGTAGAAAGAATTCAGTGTCATGACTACATTGGAACAAACTGGAGCAGCAGCTTCAGGCCAGACCACGAAAAGGATCGAACAGGGAAGGGGAAGCTCAAGTTAGGCAGAAAAGTCTAACTATTTAATTATGTTTAAAAGCCTGGTAAAGAGCTCAATTAACACTAAGTAAAAAGGCTTTAAAAACCTCAAAGACCTAAGAGGCTCAAAAAAAGCCTTTTAAAGGGCCTTAAATAACTCAGAAAGTTCCAAAAGGCCTAGGCAGGCCTTAAAAAAAACCAAAAAAGTTACAAAGGACTAAAAAAGCCTTTAAAAGACCCTTTAAAACTACAAAAGGGCTTACAAAGACCGCTTAAAAACCACAAAAAAGGCCCAAACTGATAACTCCAGGCCTAAAAAAACCCCCAAAAGCAGCACTGAAAGAATTCCTAACTCAATTCTACTAGACCCATTGACATAGAGAAAATAAGACTTAGTGCACAATTGTGAAAAAAATTGCAGAATTTTTACCTGTTGTTAAAGTCCAAAAACTGGGATTAATACTTTACATTCATTAAATAATGTTTAAAGGAATAGTGCAGGATAAATCTAATATTTTATATTAAACTACAATCAGAAAGATAACATTTCACATTAGTTTTAAAATTTCTGTTTAGTTTTAAAAAAATTAATCAAAATGTAACTGTTTTAATGCTACACATCAACAGAGAGCACAAACAGCGGCCAAACGAGATTTATTTCATAGGGGATGTAAATTGTTCCAAACTACAATATTTATTTTTCACTATGGAAGCCATTATTGCATCCCAGATCAAGTTTCCAAAACCGATTTAATTCCTAGAACATGATCGTGAACACGATCTTAAAGGCAGCAGATCAAGCTCTAACTTTGAATCTAATTCCGGAATTATGGAACAATTACATCATCACAAAACAAGACAATGCGAGATTTTTTTACTTCTCTCACAGATCTCGTTTGACGAGATTGCATTTTGAGGTATATTTTGATGGATATAAAAATGTAGGGATCAACCCCTAAGTAAACTAAGATCATTTTTAAGACTTTCAAAACGTCTGAAATAACCTCAAAAATTTTAAAATTATCCCGCACTATTCCTTTAAGTGCATTGTTAGAGAAGAAAAAGTTCAAATATCCTAATAGTTTGGCGATTTGGGGAAGTTTTTGAAATACTGTTTGGTTAACTGAAATTTCGAATTAGCAGAGTTCTATTCTGTTTGTTTCGCTAGCAGCATCAAGCTAACCAATACGTGGTTCCATAAAATCCACGAATTACCTTGGACGTGCAGTCCAATTATCTTTACTAAGTGGAGATGTTTTTTTTTACTTGTTGACAAATGACTGTCCAATTAGACTTGGAATTCCGAGTAAAAAAAAATTCTATAGATTGCTGCAGAATTAGTTAATAAAACTTTAATGGAATTCTATAGTCAATATTTATAGAATTCTGTCTTTTGGGACTACTTATTTTCTATAGAATTCTATAGAATTGATTTATAAAATATTTCCATAGAATCATCATACACAGCATTCTACAACTTATTTCTATACAATTCTATATTTTATTTTATTTACTTTGGTTAGAAATCTTCAATTTTTTATACATAAATTGGTCTGCAATAGCTTAATAGAGAATTTAGAACGTTGGTACAAGTTGGTGGTCTTTAATTTAAACAATCCTTCCAGATTCCTAACAACTACTTAACTTCTTCCTTGTGAAGGTCCACTGACTTTGGAGGAAGCCACACGAGTCCAGTTTTGAAAACAAAACCTAAGGCTATGGAAGACTCAAAGGATCAAGAAAACTGAACACACTGCTGGGACTACAGGCTACATCATCTCACTCGATTTACTCGCTTGCTATTTTTTGTCAGTTAAGTTTGAAATTTTACCTCTTAATTCCATCCAATGCAACATCACTTTAATGGCATTAAATTGAGTTTAAAGCCACGATTAAACTCCAGTGAAATTTAATTAACTTCGGTGTAATCAAACATTAAAGTTAAATAAATTATACGATCATTCACTTCCCACACAAAGTGCTTTGTATTTTGAAAAACACCTTAACATTTTGAAATATATCCCTTTAATATTGTGTAATATAAAAGTTCGCATTCCTCAATTAAAAATAGATACCATACTATATTTATTTGATCCCAGCATGGACTTTTTACCAAAAATTTGGCACACAAATTACAGCACTACAATAGGGTACACCTTATAATTAGATAATTAGCAATGCCTAGTAATTAGCAATTCTAATTATCCAACTTATAATCATCAGGTTTTGAGGAAATTGATTTAAAATTTAATTGGAGAAGAAACTTAAACATTATACAAAAACATGCAGGTTATTTTCCAATTAATTACTTGAACTGCTCTGAACTTGCTGTTAAAATACAGTCATTTAATAATTTTTGACTTTTTCTTGGTCAAAATAATTGATCAAGAACGGATTAATTCGAAGTAGTCTTTTAACCGGACTTACAGAAGCCTTTAAATGCGATCTTGCTTTCACAACTAACTAATTTTATTAATCAAAATTGTCGATATTTATACAAGAACTGTCTCACCTTCTGATCATGTGACCTAAAGTTATCTTTTATTCTTGATGATGTGATTTTAAGGGATTGGACGCCATATTGATCAAAAACACTATTTAATAAAAATAAACATTTTGTACATTAAATTAAAGCAAATAATATATTTAGTTAATGATTAACTTCAAGGCCATTTTTTTTCTCATTTTATATGAGTGATGTTCAATTTTAACATAGTCGCCACAACTTGCGGCGAACGTGACATTTTCGCTAACCAATTTATAATTAATAAATTTTTATTGAAGGATAATTCTGTAACTGTCATTAGGTTGGTTGCGTAATGATTTCAACAACAACTTTTACAACATGGGCACTGTCTAAGGGAAAATCTTTATTGCTGCCTGCAGAGTCTCCCCTCCAAACTCACACCTTGCTTATCTATTGGTGCATATTATTAGGTTTCCCTGCTGTTTTTCTGATTCTCTTTACTCCTGCTTTAATTAAACTGTAAGTGGCATTTATAATAAATGGAAACAGGATTTAATCCTACTTCTGAATGAGATTTCATAATCCAATGTTCTTCATCAGAAAAAAAAAGATAGAATTTTATTTCTTAATTTTAGTGATAGAACTATTAGTCTAAATTTGAGATAGTTTTTATTAACAACTTGACAGAATGTTATCTAATATTTAAACTGTAGAGTTCTGCAATATTAAAAAATACTTCCATAACAAAGTCATGCCTCTTTCTGTGTTCCTAATTTACGTGTGGTTTCTATGATACTAATCAAATATTGTTTGAATTGTTTTTTTGCTTAAATTGGGCACATATGGGGTATTTATTTGTTTCAGGGAGGCTGTACTCACACAATTATGTACAGTAGAAACTCAATTATTCGGACCTCAATAAAATGGCAATGGCAGCAGTTCCAACTTTAATGAACAAGAAGCCCCCCTCCCACCTTCCCACTAAAATTTCTAAATATAAATTTTTTTTTAAATCATATAAATTTTACTTGAATTTATGAATTTTCTGAAATATCTCAAAATTTTAGTCCATTTTCAATAAATTTTCAGCTTTTTCAGTGACTTTTTTGGCAATTTCTAAACACATTCAATAAATTTATAGACATTTTAATGATTATATCACTCAACAAATGTCATCAAACGTCAGCCAATGGGAAGCCAAGAAACATTTGAAAAAGACTAATCAGATTAGCTATGGTGCCGGGATAGAAGACTGATAATTTTTTTGGCCAACATTAAATATTTGATTCGTGATATAATCCATCAAATACCACTCGTGAAAGGTCAAACATATTTAGATAACTAAATATTTAAACATTATCTCAAATATGCTTCGTTTCGTTTTATGATTAAGTTTGGAAAAAACACAATTTTTTTTCTTCCATGTGACTAATTTGTACAAAGCAATAACTTCTGGCCACTCTGCACTGTGTGCAGCCACTTATATCAAATACCCCCTAAAGCCGCTCTGAGTCCACTCAAACCAAAACATTTTTGTAATTTGCTACCATTACATTTACTTCGCTATAAATGTAATTTCATTACTGCTACATTTAGAAAAAGTTACTCATTATAGCAACTTAATATTAGTAACTATAATGGTAGGTTCACACCGAGCCATAATGTAAGGAAACATAGCAATGTTTTGTTACGTTGCAGCATTTTCATGTTCACACACACTTGTCTACGGCATTTTATTTTAACCAACCAATGAAAGAGCGCAATGTAAAGTGACATCAACATTGAATCAAGATCGATCATGATTGGCTGGCCGTAGCTTTTCACGTTACGTTACAGCTTAATTCAAAACGAATTTGAAGTAAGGAAAGTAGCCGCATCAGGTTGATTTCGATCCTACAATGCACCATTCCTTACGTTACGTCTCAGTGTGAACATCAGTGTGAATCTACCATAACACCACCACTGAACTTCCCTGGAATCCCAATTCCCAACTCAAGTTCACAAAAGGTGGCCAAGGTTATGAACTCAACCATACTTTTTCCAATACAAGAAAGTATCACTGCAGTGGTGACACATACCCATTGTGCGAACACATAGCACAACATTACTCACACCGAATGCATTACTCCTATGTAGTTTAAGATAAGAAATGAACGACCTTGTAATTTATAGCTCAGATAATTTCTGATTTCACATGACAGCTAATTTTACGAAAGCTAGGAAATATTTTTCCACATGGCATCAGAGCTCAGATGCACCGGAAATTATACCATTGCAACTCAATGGACACTATTTCCACTTTAACCCGCTGTATAAAGCGAACAGACGTGTCCCATTCATTGTAAATATCCTGCGTTTCGCCCAAAAATAATTATTATTCGCTCATATTTTATTCTTTTGAAAATGTAACTTATACTAACCTGTAGTCACACTCCAGTAAATTTTAGCTCGTTTAATATTGTTTCAAAAGAGCTAAACCTGAAATTTAGTTAAAGTACTCTTCTCTAGCCTATCATAATCTTCTAAATCAATCTAAACTAATACACAGACAAAGCTCTGTAGATTAAACAAAAATGGGTCCAGTAAAAACTGTACAATCTAGAGAGCATGTTCTTGAAAGCTCCTTCTTCCTCAAAATCCGACATCATCATATTTCAAAAATTGCCCGAATTGGAGGAATTAAATCCAAAATTTAATTAAACTTTCTTCAAAAATTGTTTTTACATTAATCCATCTGTTTTTATTAAAATAATTTTTTAAAGGTGTTTTTGTTTAGTCTTACATTCTAATTTTTGTCATTAGAGTTTGCGGAGCTCTCCCTTAGAGCTATATCTTAGAAAATTGCTTCCTTAGAGACTTATAAGGGCTGGTTTTTACCTTACAATTCTAAGGTAAGGTAAACCTCGTCCCTTACATTAGAACAATCAAACGAACAAAACAAACGTCAGCGCCAATCTAACTTTCCACGATCATAATCTGGGTTTCTAGGAGCCATCCAGCAATATAAAATAGAAAAAGTAACTCAAACTAACTTCATTAACAACTGCATGAACTTGCAATCGTGCATTTGACACTTAAATTAAACGAAAATCGCATTTTTTCGGCCACGAATAGATCGTCGATTTGTATCTTATTATGATGTTACCCAGACACAACTTAAGGAAACAAATCGCAAACCTCTTTTTGCTATCCCTTATAGCTGAAACCTAACATTAAGTCTTCTCTAAGGAAAAGCTCTAGTGTAAGGGACAGTTTAAGCATAGTATGTCAAAGTTATAAGTAGCGGAACAAGCCTGTTTCCTTGTTGTCCACTTGCGAGGACGCCACCATCGCAAAGTGGTCACTAACATGGGAATCCCATAAAGGCACCACCGTCGCTCAATGGCAAGTTAAAAAAATGTAGGCTCGCGAAGGCTTGTTCCGCTACTTATAACTTTTACATATTATGGTTTAAGGGAAGAGCTCTGCAAACTCTCTATTGCCAGAATGCAATTGTGCACAGAGTAGAGAGCTGTGGTCAGTCTACAGAGAGTTGACTAAACTAAGTTAGCTAATTTAATTAAACTAGATTAAATTTTGTTAGTTTTAAAGGTAAGCGTGGTGTCCGATTTCATTTAAACTTAATCGGCATTAGAAATTTCAGCAAATTGGAAATCCCAGTTTCACGGAAAATCACTATGGTACCTAATGCAATCAAAAAAAATCAATGGAATCATAAAGATATCAGTTTTAGGAATTATTATATTTGAATTTGAACAAGTTCTGTGTGTGTGTGTGTGTGTGTGTGTGTTATAAATATTAAAGTATGTACTTTTTAATGCTTAAAGACTTTAAAACTGGATTTTTCTGAAGGAAAACTGAGTATTTTTATTGAGTCGGAATTATTATTATTATTAGGATATCATTATGATGACCAAATAATAGTATTTCTGTAAAATTCTGATATCAGAATATTGATTGTTGTGTTAGATGTCATTAAGATGCCAAAATCAAGTAAAACCGAAGTAAAACCGAGTATCATACGATACAGATGTTTTACTTGATTTGACATCATTATGATGTCAAGATTCAACATCCAGCAACAATAATGACATTCAGGAACAATTCTCCATCATTATGACAGTAGAATGCTATTTGGGAGAATCAAGTAAAGTTCATACAAAAGTAATTTTATTTCAATTTTTCTATGTTAAAGGATCCGGTTGGAATGCCTCCCACCTTCCTTGTTAGACTAGAGTGCGATTTGAAATTCTGAATATGTAATTTCCTGGTGGACCCTCTGATTTCATAACTACCGGTATTGCATACCATATTGTTTTCGGTAAAACAGAATTTCCTTTCTGCCAAAATTTCTTAAACCAATTATATTTCATTGACATGGAATTTGGCAAAACAGATCTACACAGTAGTTGACAGCCATGTTCATTCCAAGCCCCTTGAAACTATTTTAATAAAAACTAATGAATTAATATAAAAACATCATTTTGTAATCTGAACAATTTTTTTTTGAAATTTGACAATATCCAGTGCTCAGGATCAGGAAGAGGAACTCTAGAATCTTCACTAGAAATCAGACACTTTTTCTGGCCAAACCGCCCAACCTATGTCTGGTCTAGTGAGCAATGACTGTGACTTATTGAAATGGAGACATATCAGCACAGTGATAAATAGGGGTGGGGAAATAGACATTTGTTCGAATAAGTATGGCTTTCTATCCAACATTTGAAGAAATCTCTTTATCTAAAACTGATAGGAAGTATCTAATATTCATAACAAAGGGAAATTCCTTAAAATTTCCTTTCTTGTAAACAACTCAAGCAAAACAATAAATCCAATTTTTTTTTTAATAAAAAAAAATTTAATATATTTTAATCAAATCCTACCACTAACACAGCAATGCTATTCCAGCCATTTTTGCAATATTACTCATAAAACTTTCCAATAAATTCATTTTATGGCTCAATTCAATTTCACATTTCTGTTTATCTCAACCTGAACAGACTAGCAATATCAAATCAATGAGCTCAAGATAAACAAGATAAAATAGATAAACCACAAACAAACAAAACGTTGAAATATAACAAGTGTCATACTCGCAGTGACTAATACATTTTCAATAATAATTTGCAATTATTTTAGTAAAAAATTTATAAAAAATTTACAAAATTTCAACAACAAAAAAATTAAAATCGACTAATTTTCTGCAAAAATTACTGAAATTTGCATTTTGTTAGCAGGAATTACAATTTTTATTTAAAATTTTGAATATTTTTTTTTGATTATTAAAGACACGTCACCTTTGATGTGAAATTTGAATTTCTGATAAACAAAATTGAATAAAATCCAACAAACAAAACTAAATACGTACAGCACAGCTGGTCAAACATAATTTCGTACGTTGCCTTTATTAAGCACTGCATACTTTAATCCACCTGCTTTTTTTATATGTTAATTTAATCAGTCCCATAAAAACCCTAATAAATCAACTGAAAAAATCGATTTAAATGTTATTACGAATGAAGAACTTTAAACCAAACATATTAAATTTCCATATTTTTCTACTTCCAAGTCACAAAAAAAAAATTCTCGAATATCAAATTGAACTATCAAATTAACTACAAACTTCAATTAATCGCGACTCAAATTACACAAAACATCATTTACGGCTCTATTTTAACATTTCAGTCACCTTAAAATCCCATCAAAGCGAAATTCGTACAGAAAAAAATTACTCACTTGAGTGATTTTCTCGCTCGGAAAATACTGAGCTCCTCCGTGTCACTCGTGTCGGATCCATCGAGTAATTCCTGACTCGAGGGGCAATTTGCAGCTGAGGAAACGGTTTTCTTTTGACCGCGACATTTACCATTAGACACCAAAGCGTCTAATTCTTTACGTTTTTTCATCTTTTTGCCATTTCGCATTAAAAAAAGCACATCCGATTTACCCCCGATTCCGACGGTCGACTCCAGACCCGATTTTTAGATGCGAATGAGGGAAATAATTAAAAAAAAAATAGTTCTGTTAGGTAAATGATTGATAACGAGTTTGATTAATAAATGAAGCAATTTTTTTGAAAAATTGCGAAAAGAAATTGCCGTTATCACCCACGCAAATTTACACACAGCTGCGATCACGATCTCAACGGGAAGTGGCAAAGGCGGAGGGATCCAGTACAGATTGTAACGGCAGCTAGCGACGGGTTCGAGTACGACGCCCGAATTTTTTTTTTTTTTTTGAATATAGGTAAAAATATTGAACCATTGATAGTAGTTGAATTCTTTTGGTTTTTTTGAATTTTTATAATTTTTATAAACATTTTGAAAATTATTTTGAAAATCAAACTTACGATCTTGAAGTCGTTGATTTAAGCTGAGAATTTTGTCGTACAGGCTGTAAAGAAACCAGCTAACTATGACTGAAAATATGACCAGGCACAAAATAGCGATCCATTTAATGATTGTCCCAGCTGATTTCGATCGTTGTATTTTGTTTCTCGACAGATTGTTCGATGGACGGAATTTCCTGAGAAATAAAAATAAAATTTTACACTTTTTTTCTAAATTTAATTTTCGGTGACTTTACCTTTTTATTTTCACTTTTCTTCGCGGTGTTGTCGATTCCAGTATATCAGTCGGTGATTCACTTTCTGTGCCATTAAGCAGCTTGAACGTTTCGTTATGATTTTGGATTGACATAGTTTATAGAAGTGTTCACTCGCATTTCATTAAATAGAGATTCCAAGATTTGATGTTAACGTCATGACGAATATAAATTAATTGTGTTTATCATGGTACATATGGAGACTCAAGAAATTTGTATTTCACCAAAACAAACCAGAAAACACAAGGTAACAAGCGCACGATCACGGAAATAGAAAATACAGATCTAAATCTGATCAAACTCCTGATCCAGAATAACTAACCAATATTCTTGAACCAGACTTAAACAACCGATTGTCTAATTTACTTATTTAAGATCAAAATACATTAGGATAATTAAAAATTTACGAAAACATTTTAAAATGTTGTTTTTTCTTAATTTTTTTAGTCAATACTTTGAATTTCTTGCTTTTATAAATTTAAAATATTTATAAAATAGTTAAAAATAATCACTAAATAATTTTAAAAATTGGCTGGTTCACGTTGTACATATTTTTAAAAAAATAATTTACATATATTTTAAGTTTTTTAATTCTTCGAAGCAGTTATTTATGATCAAGTCGACTTTTATTTAAGAAATTTATCAAGAGCTATTTTAAGTCGCGATAAGAGCGTCATTAAGGAAAAAAAGACGAAAATTAAGCAACACAAACATCTTTATTACCTTGTTATCAATAATTAATATCACTTTAAAGACATAATTCATTTCTTGGAAAAAAGATTACTTAGTGACAAAATTTAGAAAAATAAAAATTCTCTTATTAAACATGATCATCAACGCAATCTTCTGTAATTTCTCCAATCCAATCATGATACAAACTAACTCTTACAAAAAATGCTACTTTATTATCAATATTGCATCCTCTTCCTTTGGCCACCAAACCGATTAACTCCGTACGTCCATTATTTACTGAATTCGTAAGAGGAGCGCCGTTGTCATCAGTACAAACTTTAGGAAAATCAGCGCTGAAAAAATCAAATGTACATATTTCATTATGATTATACAATATTTCATTATAATTATTAATGTAAATTTACCCAACACTCGCAGATCCGGTTCCTGGATGCTTACATTCAATCGGTTTATCGAGTTTTCCTTCACATTCGTAAATTCCCATCACTCTAAGAGTAGCCTGGCTCGGCGTTAAAGATTTTACTGGTACGTCTGTAAGCATCGTACTGTCTTTACTCGTCGCAATCCAACCGGTCATCAATAATTCGTTGCCAGGCATAGTCGAAATCCTCTCAGCTATTTTTTTTGTATAAAAAAAATGTATGTATTAAATATTAATATCCAAAAAATAAAAAAATAAAAAGTACTTACATGTTGGTATACACACAGGACGGACATAGTCGTTGAATTCTGCTTTGCCCATTAATTTGATGAGAGCCAAGTCATCTTGAATGCTATCTGCCGTATGGAATTCGTTCAAATGGATTTTTTCCGCGTAAAAATACTGTTCGTTGCCGCTGGTTTTTGCTAGGTTATCCACACCGAGAATGATATAAACCTGAAAAATAAATTTTTTCAAAAATTAAGTTTACTAATTCATAAATTCTTTCATTTTCTGCTTCTCACTAAACAAAAAATGCTAAATTTTTACTACAAAAATAGTAATTTCTGGAAACAAAATGCAAATTGCAGTAAATTTATGAAGAAAATTTGTCAATTTTTATTTCTGTTTTGAAATTTTGTCAATTTTTATTTTTGTTTTGAAATTTTGTCAATTTTTATTTCTGTTTTGAAATTTTGTCAATTTTTATTTCTGTTTTGAAATTTTGTCAATATTTTATAAATTTTTTCCTAAAATTTTATAGTTTATGGTATAAAGTGACCAAATATCTGCAAATTATTTAATAAATGCAATGTTATAATATTTCTTACCATACTTTCGTCGACTCTTTTCTTTTCTGTTAAACACGAAGCAGTAGTCAAAACCCACTGACTACAAATTAGAACTCCGCTACAACTAAACTTCGATTCTTTTCCGTTCGCTATTACAATAGCTGCTAACCACGGTGCAGATTCGATATCAATTGAGCCCGGTTCTGGGTTAACCGCTTTTTTCCCAACTTCAGTCAAATATCCACATTTATCCAAAGTTGGAGGTGGGGCTAAAAATTACAATACATCACAATCATTTTAGACGAATAAAAATCATCAGTTTTAATACTTGGTGCGGGTTTTTCTCGTATAACTTTAATCATTTCATCAAAATCCGAAAACTTGTCGAGCAAAAAAACGTGTTCGTGTGCTGGAGTTGATGCAATTGAAGCAAGAATTTTTTTATCTACCTCCTTTCCGATTCCAATGGCGAATATCTCAATATCTAAAACAAAATATACAATTTAAAAAAACTAATTCCCAGCTTTAAAAAATTTGCATAATTTTTGCACAAAAAAAAAATTGTCGTTTTTTTTTATAAACAATTATCAGTTATTTGGTCACTTTATACCAAAAACAATAAAATTTCAGTCAAAAATTTGTAAAATATTAGCAAAATTTCAAAACAAAAATAAAAATCACCAAATTTTTAACCGAAATTACTGAAATTTGCACTTTTTTTTGGCAGAAATTACTATTTTTATAAAAATATTTGCAAATTTTTTAGCACACCAATTTTTTTCAGATCTGCCATTGCGTTTTCCACTGCTCCCATATCATCTGGGACACCGTCAGTCGTTAAGAAAAGCGCTTTCTTCGCTTCTTCTCTACTCATAATACTAGCAACAAAGTATACTCTTTCCAAAGCAGCAGCCATATTTGTTGAGCCGTCACAAACTGCGCCACACTAATCAAAAATTTAATTTAATTTAATTTAATTCAGATTTTTTATTTCCAGTCAAATAAAAATCCTTTACTCGAATAGTTTCCAATTTCTGTTGTGCTATTTGAGTGGTGCTCACACTAGTATCATCTAACGTAAACACTTCGACAAGATTGTCACCAAAGGTTAAAATCGATAATCTCGTTCCACCTAAAATAAAAATTATTACTCTAAACATTGAATTATCAATAACTATTTTAAACCTAACCTTCCTTATCCAAATCTCCGTTCGATATATTAAATCGCTCAATTAAAAACTGTGCAAACTTAATTCCCTCGTTAAACTCAGATGGTAAAATACTGCTGGATTTGTCAAAAACCAAAAATAAATCGAGACCCAAGAACTCAACGTCATAGCCAATGATTCTGTTAACTCCTGCAAAACAAATAAAATAATTAAATAATTGAAAATAAACAAAAACAAATTTATTCCATTACCTGCACCCGAAGTACCATCGATTTTATTAACTTGTTCGTTAATGGCGTCGGCCATTCCAGCAATACTTGGATCGTACTCTAAATAAACAAATAAAACTTCAAAATAAAATTCAAAATTCTTTTTAAAATTAAAAGTTTACTTTTGCAAATTGGGTCGTGCTCCGTCCATTTGTTATTATAACTATGACAAGTACGTGTTACAGGCCCAATAAGGATATAACCTTCGTCACAATAATATTGAATAGTCGAATCTTCTGTATATAATCCAGTATGTCTGCCATTTTCTATCGGCGGAGGAGGTTCGCAGTTATTCCCTGTTTTACAAAGTAAAAAAAAAAATTGAAATAAAATCTTATATTTAATTATTTAGTTATATTTCATTTCATTTCATTACTTGGAATTGTACATTCTGGATTTGGATTCGACCAGTTTCCATTTACGCAGTTAATCACAGTTGAAATATCAAAAGGCCTTTTCGGGTCTATATATGTGTATGGATGGTCACAAACAACTTGTACTAGATTCCTTTTTACGACATTATAAGTGCCGTGTTCGACAAATGGTAAAGATGGACATGGAAGTTGACCTGAAAAATTAAGAAATTAATGGTTATCAATTATCTTTCGAGTCAATAATATAATTACCTTCGGGTCGGCGATGCATTAACTTAGGCCTTGCTCTACGCGCATCTACATTAGCAATAATAGCTACGACGCAAATTAAAAGCACTGCTTTTGATATGGACATCATCACTCAACGAATAAACTCAGTAAAATGTTATTAATTTCGAAAACTTCTAATTCTAGTGTTAAAAATATCACGTTACAGAACTTCTGCGTATTTGTGATTAAAAATTATTTCCCCCTTTTTTTGGAGTGGCAAAGTTCACTGTTGACGAAATTCAAATACGCAGTTTGATATTTTCCTTTTAAGGGAATTTTAAATATTTTTTAATACTGAATTCTACGATGTGAGTGGTCAATTTCTTTTTAACTAATCACTAATCTTTGTAATGTTTCGAGAAATATCGATTCGTGTAATTAAACGAGATAATTATTAAGGCCGAGGCTTTCTACGAATGTTCATAGAATAGCTTCCAGGTTATTTCCATGAACTTTCGTAGAAATAGCCAGTATATTAAGGATTGGCTATTTCTGGGAACAAAAATCGGTATACAAATGTTCGATGAAATTTCATCAAAATTTATTAAAATCGAATAAAATAAAATTGGATCTTTAAAATAGTCAGTTCATTATTTTGACTAATGTTTGTAGAAATAGCCACTGCAAATTTTCAATTCAAATATTTGTTTCAAGAAATGTTAATCATATTTATTTCCTTTTATTTTACCCAGTTTACAATAAAAACTTCGAATAAAATGAAATCATTATTGATTTTATCCCTTCCAAATTTTCAGGTAGTGCCTGATGGCCTATTTTGAATAGAAAGAATAATTAGAAACGATAATTTTCTCTTTAATGAATTTAAACTTACTTGGCCCATTCAACGGATAATATAAGATGATCGTAACCAAAACCCGACACAGCTGCAATCGCTTTTGCAGCATCTTCCCGATGGTGAAAATTGATAAACGCGAAACCCTAAAAATTTAATTTAAAAAAATTGAGATTTAGCGATTTTTTGATAACCAAAGAACTAAATATGCGATATTCAATATATTTTGGAATTGAGTAATCAGGATTTGATTTTTTTCGTAGAATTTTCTAAATAGAATTCAAGCCGAAAACAAAATTCAAAGCCTGCACAAACGATTAGAGATATTTTTGTTTAAATTTTCTAAATTTCTATTTCAAATATTTTTTTGTTCAAACAACATATATTAGCAAAAACAGCTGCAATCTATTAAAAAATGCAAAAATAAACGCATTACGATCGAAGAATCAACGCGACAATCAACAGCTTCGATTTAACAAAACTTAATCGCCAATTTTCTTTTCTCTTATTGCGCATGCTCAAGAATTTGGTTGTAACTCAATTCCCCAAAAATTAAACATTCGATTCAACTAAATTTAACATTTAGGAACCAAACTTTGTGTCACGCGATTTAATTTTGGCTATTCAGTAATTTGGAACATCAAAATAAAATAAAAACATTACCTTGGATTGACCCGTTGTCTTATCCTTAGCCAAATAAATACGAGCAATTGAACCAAACGGACGGAAAAGATCTTGCAAATCCGACTCGCGCGTATCTTCGGACAAATTAGTAACTCGAATTGTAGCGGTTTCATCTAAAATTTCAAACAAAATTTAAAAAATATTAAAAAACATCAACATTAATCACTTAAATAATCATTTTCGTACCTCGACGTGTGGGTGCCATTGACTCTCCTTTTCGATTCGCCCCATCTCGCAAACTAGGTGGAACATATTTCCCAGTTTTCGGTTTTTCATCAGCAGGCGCCGGCGAACCCGCTGCCGCTGGTTTCTTCTCTTCACCCTTCAGTGTTTCTTGCAGCGGACCTAAAGTGTCTTTGTACGGACACTGAGTGGTCCAATGATCTTCCTTACAAATACGGCAACGGACCATTTTGCTGTCCTTGATTTTCTCAAAAACATTTTCGTCCGATGGTTTTTCTTCCTAATGAGTGAATTTTTATGTTTTAACAATAAAATGAGGTAAAAGTTGGAAATTTATAAACCGAACCGTTTTATTGGTAATGAATTGCATGTAGATGTCTTCAGTTACCGTAGTTGTAGCCGGATTTGGACCCGGTTTATCTTTATACGCGGCTCCGAATTTTTTCCAAATTTTTCGTTTGGCAATTGATTTCGAAACTGTACGAGTTTCGATTTTGTATTGCCGAACAACCTAAAAAAATTAATAATAATTAATTCAATTTTTTTTAAAAAAATAATAATTTGTAGTTATTTGGGTATTTTATTTGAATAAAATATAAAATTTTAGTAAAAAATTTGTAAAATATTTGCAAAATATCAAAACAAAGATAAAATCGAAAAATTAACTGCGTAAATTACTGAAATTTACATTTTGTTTAGCAAATTTTGCAAATTTTTACATTTTCCAGTATAGAAATTCTTCTTACTTTGACTTTCTTTCCATCTTCGTTAATTTTGTATTCTGTAACGACTTTACAACCTTTGTCGATTACTTCGGTTGGTGCGGGAATAACATCTAAATGAAAATAAAATTCGAAATTAAGCTATAGCCATATGTTGGCGGTTGAATAATGAGGTCGTGTGGTTGTTTGAAAGGAAATTTTAATTACCTTCGCCTTCCTCAACCTGATCGGCCCAACTGGATTTGACTCTAAATAAGAAATAGCAGTTAATTATGAATTTAAAACATGAAATTTTGAGTTTTAGCGGCACTTACTCCGAATCGGCCGACGGCATGTTTTCTGTTAAAGGATGTGTCAACACGACTTCCGGTTTATCTTTTCATGTTGATCAAAGATGGCGTAACTTGTATGGCGGATAATTTGAAAATATTGGATGATTTTTATTTTTATTATTTTGGAAATGTGAAATAAAGACAACAAAAAAACTGATAAAAATATTTTTTTATAAAAAACAAAAACCTCGAAATCAAAATTTCAAAAATTCAAAAATTCAGAAAAATTCAGAAAAAAAAATTTATACAAGAGAAATTCCAATAAAAAATTCGTAAATACAAAAAATCAATTCAATAAAAATCAAATCTCAAAAAAAATAATTAAAATAAAATAAAATAAAATTTGTTAGCATTCATTTAATTTTGAAATGTGACTCATCAGTACATTTCCTCATGTGACTCATCAGTACATTAAAGCAGACAAAAACGGTTAATATCATTATACACATTTTTATTAGTGGAAATTTATGTACAGAAATTCAAATTTCTAAGTCGTACCCGATGGCCTAAAAACAACAAATTAAATACTTTTTTTTTTTTTAAAAAGCCTTAAAGTCTTACTTAGCCCATTCCACAGACAATATAAGATGATCGTAACCAAAACCAGATACAGCTGCAATAGCTCTCGCAGCATCTTCCCTGCGATGAAAATTAATAAAAGCAAAACCCTACATGAAATAAATTTCATTAAATAACGTTATTCTATCATACACACAAAATCATACTTTAGATTGACCCGTTGTTTTATCTTTTGCCAAATAAATACGAGCGATTGCACCAAACGGCCTGAAAAGATCCTGCAAATCGGTTTCCCGCGTGTCTTCTGATAAGTTGGTGACACGAATTGTAGCAGTTTCGTCTAAAGAATTTTAAAAAATTCAATGAAATATTTATAAAATCGTCGAAAAATTTGAGAAATTAAAATAAAATTTCCTTGAAAAATTTAAAATTTTAAACTCTAAATTTTAAAAAATTTAAAATAGAATTTTCAACTTTCAGTTGAAAGATTAAAAAAAAATTCAATTAAAAATTCAATTAAAAATAAATAAACAGTGTAAATAATCATTAAGAATATTCTGAACCTCGACGTGTGGGTGCCATTGACTCTCCTTTTCGATTCGCCCCATCTCGCAAACTAGGTGGAACATATTTCCCAGTTTTCGGTTTTTCATCAACAGGCGCAGGCGAAGCTGCTGCTGGTTTCTTTTCATCCCCCTTTAGTGTTTCTTGCAGCGGACCTAACGTGTCCTTGTATGGACACTGAGTAGTCCAATGATCTTCTTTACAAATTCGACAACGGACCATTTTGGTGCCTCGGATTTTCGATAATGCATCGTCTTCTGATGGTTTTTCCTCCTGATGAGTAAATATTCTACATATTAGAGCTTTGCTACACATTTCTCTGTAGTTTCTTTTTTTTTTTTTTTTAAATATTCTACAAATTTATTACTGATTTTATGAAAATAAATTTTAAAAAAAACTATAGATCGACCAGAAAAAAACTAAATAATTTCATTAATCGGTAGATTTTTTTTTAGCTGAGAACTGAGAAGTTCTTTGAATTATATAGATGTGCATGTAGGGGAAGCTGAACTAAGGTTTGACGAAATGTGGGGAAATATCAAACAAAAAGTTTTATCAAGAATTGATAACTAGTTATCAATTCTTGGTTTTATAACTTATGAAAATAATTTTATGAGAAAAGAAAAAACCTGAAAGATTTACAATAGAAAATTTTTTTTAAAAAATTAAATAAAAAGTAAAAATTTACGGTATAAAAAAAAATTAAAAAACCAAAACAAACTAAAATTAGAAAAAAAATTAAAGGTGAAAAAATGTGATAAAAAATGATTTTGCCTTTTTATTATCAAAGCAAAAATAAATTATAAAATTTGAAAAATTTTTCAATCTTTAAAATTTTTTTTAAAAAATCTTAAATCTTTTTTCAATTTTTTAAAGTACTTTTTAAAAAAAAAATTAAAACATCTTAGTAAAAATTTAAAAAAAAAAAAAAAAAAAAAACTATAAAAATATGCAAGAGTTTTGATAAATATGCAAAAATTGTGCAGACTTATGCAGAAATCAATTGATTTATACAAAAATGCACAGAAAATTCAAACATGTGTAAACAAAAGTTTGTAATAAGATAATAAAAATCTGACAATTGAAAAGAGACAACTAAAACTTTGGAAAACCTTTGAAATATGATTGAAACTGAAATAATTTTTTGACAAATTACTTCTTTATTTGTAATAAACTGCATGTAAACATCTTCGGTAATAGTTGTCGTTGCTGGATTTGGGCCTGGTTTATCTTTATACGCAGCTCCAAATTTTGCCCAGGTTTTCCTCTTCGCAATTGATTTCGAAACAGTTCTTTTTTCAATTTTGTATTGCCTAATAACCTAAATTCATAAAAATAAATATTTCATTTTTCTTCAAAAATAATAAATTTACTTTAATTTTCTTGCCATCTTCATTGAGTTTATATTCCGTTACTGTTTTATAACCTTTGTCAATCACTTCAGAAGGCAATGGAATGACGTCTAAAAATTTTAAAAAAATATTAAATCATATAAAAATCATATAAATGATCAAATAGGCCTTTTAACTGTAATTTCACTACCTTCGCCCTCTTCGACTTGATCGGCCCAACTCGATTTCATACTAAAAATAAAAATTAATCATTAATTAATGAAATTAATAAAATTACATTTTTAATTTTGATTCCAAGTCTCACTCTGAATCAGCTGATGGCATGTTTACGAGTTCGGTGCAGACGAACTACGACTTCCTTTTGAATTTACCCATTTGGTTTCAATTTAATCACAACAATTATCGATGCAATTAGATGTGATGTTATTTCCATCAACACATCATCACGGAATGTTGACGTTTTTGTATAAATCTAAATCATTGTTGTTGTTGTAGGAAATCAGGAAATTCTGAAAATGTGATTCGATTTACCGTATTTTAAAAGAAAATATTATAAAGTTTTTTAAAAAATACATTTTATATTCATATTATATCTTTAAATTCAAACTAAAATCTTTAGTGGATATTGAAATTTAAAAAAAAAAATTTTTTGAAAAATGTTTTTTCGTTTTTTGTGTCCGCATCACATTTTTGGCGAGATTTTTGGTCACACGTACCAGAGGGAAAAATGGCGGGTCATGTGAAAATTACAATTTGGAACGTGTAGTGGAATACTTGGCTACAGGTAGAACTAGGAGGGAGTATAACGGTATGGATAATTAAGATGGAGTTTCTTTTTCTAAGTTTATATATTTTTTACCCCGGAAATTAATTTTTTTTTTCGTTACAACATTTTGTTGTTGTTGACATTCCGCACAGATCTTTGGATTGAATAAAAATGTCGTCCCAGCCAGCGAAGAGAGTGAGACTAGACGTGGAGGCATCGGATAAAGACCAGTTCTACACTGTAGCCAAGAACTATTGGGAAAAGATCCCACCGACAATTGATGGAATGCTTGGAGGTTTCGGCTACATTTCTAACACTGACATTCAGGGTTCCGAAAAATTTCTCAAGCCGTTATTAGTGGTAACAATTTGAAAATAACTGACATTTAAAAAATAAAATAGAAAAAATCGTGAAAAACGGGTGTTTGTTTTTGAAGTTGGGGAGATTTTTGCATTGAAGTGACTGGTTTTCCTTTGTTTTGTGCAATTTATGGCGGGAAAATCAACTTCTATGTCTTTGTTGAATTAAAATTGGTTTATCTTGGTTTTTAGGTGGTTTTTAGAAATACAACAGTAGTTTTTATCGATGTTGTGTCATTTTTTGCATTAAAACGCTGTATTTTCTAAATTTTCGGTAGTTTTACGAATTAAAACGACCGTTTTTCTTGATATTAAGGCATCTCATGCGTTAACATCAACTTTTTTTGGGTCGTACTAAAACATGGGGTACCTCCGACTCCATGGAGTACTCCAAATTCAAACTAACCTAACCTAACCAAAATAATCAATCTAAACTAATCTAACCAAACGAAATTAACAAAATTTTATTAATTTTGTTTGGTTAGGTTAGTTTAGTTGGGTTATTTTGGTTAAATTAGGTTAGGTTAGTTAAGTTGGATTATTTTGGTTAAATTAGGTTAGGTTAGTTGAGTTTGGAGTACTCCATGGAGTAGGAGGTACTCCATGTTTTAGTACGACCCGTTTTTTTAAAAAAGTTTAAGAAATTTTACTCATTAAAATGGCCATTTTTTACATTTTAAGCCTTAAAGTCTACAAAAGTGGCGATTTTAATGCGTAAAATCATAAAAAATAATATAAAATCTATAGAAACAGCCATTTTAAGCCGTCGTGGCTTATAGATTTTATGTAATAAAATACTGCTTTTTTATGATTAGAATTTTTTATTGACTAAAACAACCATTTTTCTTGATTTTTAGGGCAATCTATGCATTAAAACGGTCATTTTCCTTGATTTTTGGTGATTTCTGATTCTAAAGTGACCATTTGTCTCGATTTTAGGCGATTTCTGGCTTTAAAATGGCCATTTTTCTTGATTTTATTTCATTTTATTCATTTAAATTACATTTTTTTAAATGTTTGATATGTTATTACAACAAAATACTAAATTCGACCGAATTTCCATCATTTCCAGGCTAAAAGGAGACCCATGGGAGCACACCGCGCCCTCGACTGTGGCTCGGGAATCGGCCGCGTGAGCAAACATCTTCTCTTACGACTATTTAAAACCGTCGATTTACTTGATCAAAATCAAGTGTATCTTGACGAATCTTACAATTATTTAGCGGAAGATGCAGCCGGCATAGACAGGCGTGTCTGTATGGGTAATAAAAATTCCAAAAATTTCAAAAAAATAAAAATTTCTATTTCAAAATTTTTATTATTTTTTTTAGGTCTACAAAATTTTATCCCTGATGCGAACAGATATGACCTTGTTTGGTGCCAGTGGGTGCTCATGCAGCTGAGGGACGACGACGTGGTCGATTTCTTTCGTCGTTGCAGTTCGGGGCTCACAAAGAACGGGTTAATAGTGCTCAAAGAGAATATCACGTCATCTGGCGATATAGAAATCGATGAAACGGACAGCAGTGTGGCACGCTCGCTCAAGTTATTGCGTGGCCTAATACGAAAAGCGGGTTTCTCAGTCATTAAAGAGCAAAGGCAGCAAAAATTTCCAAAAGAATTGTACGAAGTTCGAATGTTTGCGTGTGCTATCAAGGATCCAGTGTGATATTCCCGTTTGTTTCGATTAATTTGGTTTTAATTTGGGATTTCCCTCTCAAAAATTCTCTTTTGTTTCTTTTTTTTTTGATTAATTATTTCCTTAATTAATTATAATTAGTCTTTTTCTCTTGGTAGATTTACTTTTTAGTGTTAAAAGAGAAGAGGTTGTAAATATGAAGTTAATTTGGTCAATCTCTCCGGTCTTTTTGTAATTACTGTACATATGAAACGTTTTTGTGGTAAGAAAAATTTGAGTGGAGTTTATTGAGTTTTATGGTGGAAGGTGCGGAAAAATTCCTGAAGTGGCTGCACAATTTAAAAAAAAATATTAATTAAAAAATAAAGAAAAAAAATGCAAATATGTTCAGGCCTGTCAAAATATGTATACTAAAAAACAATGGTTTGTGATTTTTATTTTCAGTCTTATGTATTTCCGTACATAAAACCGAGTTTTAAAAGCTAATATGGTGTATTTATTTGATTTTAAAAGTAAAAATCGATGGGTGAATTATTTTTAGAAAAAATTTTCTGAAAATGTAAACAAAGATGGCGCCACAGTTCAAGATGGCCGCTATTTAACCGGGTTTTGTGTTTCGCTGCTGTGTTTTTGATTTCACAGGGAAACGAGGTATGAATTTGGAATATTATGGTATAATATGACTTTATAATAAGTAATTTTTGTTTTATATACTTTAGAAAACTGAATTTTATTTATGTCTGCTGAAATGGAGGAAGAACTCGAGGGACAACGTGAAGAAATATCTGAAAATCACGTGGAAAATCATGAAAAGTTTTACGAAGCCGGTAAATTATATTGGGCAACTGTAACTCCAGATGTTAATGGAATGCTTGGAGGTTTTGGTCAAGTTTCGTCATGCGATGTCGATGGTTCAACGTCATTTATCCAACGTTATTTGAAAGTATGATTTATTTTTACAAAAATTTTGATCAAAAAATTAATTTTTAAAATTTTTTTAAATAGAGACCAGTTTCGCCCGTACAAAACCAACGGGTGCTCGATTGTGGAGCTGGAATAGGTCGAGTAAGCAAACACCTTTTAATGCATCATTTCGATTATGTTGATATGGTGGAACAATGTCAGAATTTCATCACCGAGTCGTATAATTATATCGACGATACGAAAAATCAAATCGAGCGGCGTATTTGTTCACGTAATAACAATAATATCGAATATAAACAAGTAAAATATATTTATTTCTTTTAGCATTACAAACATTTACGCCAGAAAATAACAGATACGACGTAATTTGGTGCCAATGGATTTTAGCACACATCAAAGACGACGATGTTGTCAAGTTCCTCCAAAGATGCAAAAAGGCGCTCAGAGTTAACGGATTGTTGGTGGTTAAGGACAACGTAACGTCGTCAACCGAAGTCGAAATGGACGAACACGACAGTACTTTATCGAGACCGGTAAATTTATGGAGAAAACTCATAAAAAATAGCGGCTTCGAAATCACGCGTGAAGCGAAACAGACGAGATTTCCAAGAGAATTATACGAAGTTCGAATGTTTGGTTGCGAAGTTAAAAGCTAATTTAACTTGTTTTTATTTTTTTTATAAGAAAAAAATTTCTTAGAAATAAAAAATATAAAGTAATTAACTCTCTTACAATTTTTATTCCATCAATCTTTACATTTAAGCCTTGACAGCGTATAATCGTTTGGGCCAAATTCGGCGTTTTCGTGTTTCTTTTCGCGTACGTTTGAATTTGTCTCTCCTGCTCAATGCTTTGCGAATAGCACGAGTCTTCTTTTTACGTAAATCCAATGGCTTGTGTTTGTTTCCTCTGTAGTATTTTCTCAAATTCTCCTTTTGAGTTTGATGGATAACAGTCAACACGCGGGCTACTGATTTTCGAACTACGCGTCTGAAAAAAACGTAAAAAAATTGATTTAAAAAAAAAATGTTTAAAAAATGATTAAAATAAAGGAAAAATGTTTAGCATCAGTCCTATCGATCCATTAATAATTCGGGCAATTCTTTCACGGCATTAAAGTGCTGTTGTGTGCATCATTTGCTTACATTTTTCCACTCAGAAATCGATTCTTGTTCTTACATTTTCGATAATTTAGACGCTGGTCCACCGGTAACTTTAGCTACTCGTAGAGCGGCTAATTCCTGCTTTAATTCTTCGAGTTGTTTCAACAACTCTTCTTTTTTCTTGCCGCGCAACTCGTGTGCTTTGACTTTCGGCTGGAATAGTAAAAAATGTTAGTATTTTGTAATAAATTTTGGTTGAAATGTGTAGATGGTACAGTGATTAAGTTGAAAAAGATATTGGGTTTCTTAGATGGATTTGTAATAATAAAATTGGAAAGGATTGAAATAAAGGTGTTCTCACCATTTCGACGTTTCGTGAAAGCCAAAGGAAATGCTTGGTAAGAACCGGAAGCCACTTTGCTGAACGTCGTGGCCATCTGGTGGTGAAATTTAAATAATTTTTAAGAAAAAAAAAGACGAAGAAATTTCTACCACGAAACAGACTGTTCCTTGTTTCTACTATAAGAAAATTATTTAAAAATCAATTTATTTTTTTAAAATTTTATTATTATTATTAAATTAAGTACAGTTTTATTTTGTTGCAATTTTAATCGAAACCGCAAGTTTTATTTATGTTTGTTTACAGTAGAAAGTAAGCATTGTGTAAATTCTGTAAAATAAATATTTACAAATTTATAGATGTGTTTTATAATTAAATTAACGCAAAAAAATGCTAGAGTTGAATGAAAAAGATATTGATAAAGTGATTTCGATATTTCGATTAATCCGATGCACTTTAAATTTTCTTTGCACATCATAACTACTTAAATCAAAATAATCACAATACGTCTAAAACACCAAAATAAATTTATAAAAAATTACAATATAGATTTTCCAAGCATCGATACGCCAATATCGATACTCAAGCATATCGGCGGAGCTGTGACGCATGCGTCAAAAGTTGCCGAGAAAGTTCCCTCCTCGATGTACGTTACCCGTCCTTCCACCAGGGCTAGCCACAGCCAGACACTGAATGAAGAGCTAAATCTAGTTAATTTCCTTCACAAAAATACAAATGAAATCCACTAACAACTCGATCATTAATTTCTAGACCAAGAATTAATCGGCGATGGATCACAGGGTAAAGAAGAGAATCAAAGAAGCAAAAAGGAGATCTCGCCCAGGTATACTGACTAACTGACACCATTTTCAAACACCTTGAAGTTAATTGCAATTTAATTGAACAGAATTAAACGAAAAACATGCCTGGGTTAAGCTCGACTACGCATCGACGTTTGATTTATCGTTTAATACAGTAAAGGATAATGTGCAAAGGATACACGCGAGTCATATGAGCGTTGAAGAGTTTGTTGAATATTATGAAAAGCCATATAAACCTGTGGTAATTGTGGGGTGTCAAGAGGATTGGAATGCTAGAGAAAAGTGGACATTAGAGGTAAATTAAGGTTGGTTTGATGCATGAGAAGAGATTTAAAAGTGTTAAATTGTTGTTTTTGTTTGTAGAAATTAGCGAGGAAGTATAGGAATCAGAAGTTTAAGTGCGGGGAAGATAATAAAGGATATAGTGTTAAAATGAAGATGAAATATTTTGTAAAATATATGGAAACATCTAAAGACGATAGTCCATTGTATATATTTGACAGTAATTTTGGAGAAGTGAGTTCATGGAATTTTGTTAATATTTGAAAATTGCGAATATTTTTGAAAAAGAATAATGAAAAATTTAATGAAATTTTCACAAAATATTGAAAAATATCACAAATCATTGATAAATTTCACGAAATTTGCACGACATATTGAAATATTTCACAAAATATTCAAATTTCATGATATTTTTCATCACGAAATTTCCCTAAAACGAAAACATTTTCACGAATTTATCTCGAATTTATGAAAATTTTTGGAAGTTTTAAAAAAATGTTTAAAATTTTAAAATTTTTTATAAAGTTTTTGTTAAATCGTGTTTAAAATATTTTTTACGAAAAGTTCTCAAAACATTGAAATTTTTCACGAATTTCCTTTAAAATTTTGAAAATTTAAAAATTTTCTCTAAATTTTGAAAATTTTCACGAAATAACGTCGAAATATTGAAATTTGTCACGAATTTCCTTCAAAATTTGAAAATATTCTCATTTCATTTAATATTTTCATCAAATTTACTCAAGACACTGAAATTTTCCACAAAATCAATTTTATCAAATTTAAAACTTTTCCCCCAAATTTTCTCAAAAGTATTGAAAATTTGTATAAAACTTCCTCATAATTTTGAAAATCTTCAAACAATTCATCCGTAATTTTTACAATTTCAGCATCCTAGACGCAAAAAACTTCTCGAAGATTATAAAGTTCCCAAATATTTTTCTGACGACCTATTCCGTTACGCGGGTGAAGTGAAAAGACCGCCTTATCGCTGGTTCGTAATGGGCCCTCCACGGTCTGGAACTGGAATTCACATTGATCCTTTAGGAACTAGTGCCTGGAATTCCTTAGTCAAAGGTCACAAAAGGTTTGTACAGTTTAAAATTTAACTATCATAATCATTTCATCAATTTTAATCCTTTTATCTCCAGATGGTGTCTACTTCCCACTACTACGCCTCGAGAACTCGTTAAAGTCCGCCCAGAAGAAGGTGGAAAGCATTTAGATGAAGCTGTCACATGGTTTAAGCTTGTTTACCCACGTACGCAATCACCTGATTGGCCTCAAGAATACAAACCTGTAAATTTGAGATTTTTTAACAAAAATACAGTCAAAATTTCGCTATAACGAAACCAAAGCTAAAAGAAACAAAAAACTCGTTATATCGAGTTTTTAGTGAAATCTTTTTCATTCTTATGCCTTATTTTACTGTGCGTGATGCGAAATATTATTTAAATGAAATTATTTCAGTAAAATAAACATTTACTGACCTAAATCAAGTTTTCACTCTTGACAACGAATCATTACTGACTTTTCAGGTTTTTTTAAATTCTCTCTCAGTTAAAAATGAACTCGATAAAGCTAAAAACTCGTTACAACGAAAAAATTTCGCATCATTTCGTTATAATGAGGTTTGACTATATTTATTCATTTTTAATTATTATTATTTTATTTTTTTTAAGGTTGAAATTTTGCAAAGGCCTGGCGACACGGTTTTTGTGCCTAGCGGTTGGTGGCATGTTGTTGTAAATTTGGACATGACCATTGCTGTGACTCAGAATTTTTGTAGTAAAACTAATTTTCCAGTTGTCTGGCATAAAACAGTACGAGGGCGGCCGAAATTATCTCGAAGATGGCTTAAAAACTTAAAGGTACACAACTCCGAATCAATTTTACAAACGATAAAAGATTTTTAATCATTTATTTGAATTATGAAAGGAACGTCGTCCTGAAATAGCTGCACAAACGGGCAAAGTGGACTTAACAAAAACGACTGGAGTTACGTCGGACAGTTCAAGTGGTTCGAGTTCGTCGTCGAGTTCGAGCGAATCCAGTTGCTGTTCGAGTTCTGAAAGTGATGACAGTGGTCAAGAGAGTTTGTCGGATCGCAAACGGAAAAAGTAATGAAATTTGAAGAAATTGCTTCATTTTAAGCGTTTGTGACGTCACATTTGGCAAAAATGTCAAAAAAATCGAATTTTAATGGTTCGATTTTTCAAATTTGACGTCACAAACACCGGAAAAAATGTTAGTGTCAAAATGGCGTCGATTTCTTGAGAAAATGTGACGAGAATATGTGTTTAGGTACAAATAGGGTACTCTCTTATCTTTTTAGTAAGAAAAAAGAGAGGTTGGAATCGAGTTTACTCTCAAGATCTTCTTTACTATTGTGAGTGTCTTTCCTTCACCGAGTGTTTAGTCCTAAGAAAAATATTCAAAAAAATTCAGAAAAAAATTTTTTTTTTGAATTCAATTTATTAATTATTTTTCTTTATTTACAGACGAAAAACATCAATTTCACCCTGATGTGATATCAATTTGATTAATTTCGTTTGCATTAAAATGGAAAATTTCATTCATTTTACGTAATTTTCATGCTGAAAACGTTTGAACCTTTTGCCTTAATATTGTAAGTCGTAACGAAACGAATAATGTGATGTATTTTGTCTCACAGTTTTAATTTATACGAAATTGTATAATTTTCGCCTCTTTATTCTTTGAATTGCTTTTTTATCACTTCGTTTGTGTGGAATTGTTTATCTTAGGATTAATAAATTTAGAAATAAGTTTTTTAATTTGCTACTTCTATTTTCGGTCATCTGGCGCACAGATGGCAATCACAATGGCAATAAAATGAAAGAATGAGATTGTGTACAAACAAATAAACTGGAAAAACATAAAAATCAGTTGAAAATTCAAATCCAGCAACAGAGGTCGCATGAGACGAACGCGGTGTACCTTTCCCAACGTCTACTGTGGTTTGGCATTCGGTTGGAGGTTTTTCATGTGTTCCATCGATATTTTCTTTTCACATGGATCATGTCGCAATTAGCAGATGAGGCCGCTACCAATTTAAGGCCGCGGAACAGATCGAAATCAGCTCTAGTCTCTCAATCGCCATTTGCTCATATCGACGATGATATTAAAAAAAATTCCAATTCCAGTGTGCGCGAACGGGTATATTTGTTGATATTCGCTTTCTTTGCATCGTTACTCTTAATCATACATCAAGCCGACCTGTATTTACCACCGGCGAAAGGAATTTCAGATGTTACCGGGAAAAATGCGGCCGATTCGATCTCAGGTGTTTTTGTATTAATTTTTGAAAATTATGACAAAATTCTTAAATTTTTTTTATTTAGGTTTGTTCACAGAAGAGCGAACGAGGAGAAGTTTGTTAACGTTGACATCGATTGGTCCGAGAATAGTAGGAAGTTACGAAAATGAAGTATTGGCGGTGGAATTTATCTTACGAGAAATTAATTCGATAAAGTTACGATGCCAGTCGCACTTTAACTTCGAGATTGATGTCCAAAAAGCATCTGGGTCGTTCAATCTCATGTTTCAAGATGGTTTCACGAGTTATTATTCGAAAGTGAAGAATATTTTAGTGAAATTGGAACCGAAAAACGGGGCCGAACACTCGTTGTTGGTTAATTGTCACTATGACACGGCACAAGGCAGTCCAGGTGTGTTATAAAATTATAAAATTAATTGAAAATAAAAGGAGATTAATTTTATTTTTGTTCCTTTAAAGGTGCGAGTGACGATGCAGTCAATTGTGCCATTATGTTAGAAGTTCTCAACGTTATTGCTCAAAAAAGTGGTCCATTGAAGCATTCCATTGTTTTCAATTTTAATGGCGCAGAGGAAAACGTTTTACAGGTGCGTTTTGAATGTTGAACTCAAATGGTTATTGCTACCCTTAAATTTCCTTAAATTTCACATTTCCTCGTATTTTTATGGTCAATAACAGACTAAAACTTTAAAAATAAATTTATTTTTGATTTGATAAAAACATAAATCAAAATCTTTAAAATATTTTAAATTAAAGGTTTTGTTCAGTTAAATTTACTAGTATCTTTTCCACTGCACAACAGCTCTTTTCTTTTGTAACGCAATACAAAAGAATGAAATCATAATACTGATATCCACTCCATTCACCCTTGTGCACCCAAGCTTGCAATGCATTTGCTATTTTAACATCTGATTATAATAAATACATACTATGAATTTTTTTTTTACTTAGAAAAAAATTTTTTTTTTACTTTTTTTTTTTTAAATTTATTTTTAGGCTGCTCACGGTTTTATTACTCAACATCACTGGGCTAAACCAATTCGTGCCTTTATCAATTTGGAAGCGTGCGGTTCAGGAGGGCGGGAAATTGTATTTCAGGCTGGTATAAAGTTTTAATTATTTATACCGAGCTAGAAAAATTAGCAAAATATTTGAAAAAGAATAATTTCTGCAAACAAAATGAATATTCCAGTAATTTGTGCAGATAATTTGTTGATTTTTTTTTGTTTTGAAATTTTGTTAATATTTTACAATTTTTTTCTAAAATTGTATAGTTTATGCTATAAATTGGCTAAATAACTGCAAATTATTTACAAATTTTTTTAGTTTTTGAATTTTGAATTTTTTTAATTAAAAATTAATTGATTATTTTAGGTCCTGAAAACCCATGGCTCGTACAAACATATGGAGAAGTAGTGCCTCATCCATTTGCTTCGGTTATGGGGCAGGAAATATTCGGAAGCGGGATTATACCTGGAGATACGGATTATCGGATTTATCGGGATTACGGCCATATTCCTGGACTCGATATTGCGTTTGTTGATAATGGGTATATTTATCATACGAAGTTCGATAAAAGCGAATATATACCACCCGGAAGCATTCAAAGAGCAGGTTATGGGATTTTTAGTTTTTTTAAAAATAGTAAAATAGGTTTATTGTAGTAGAAATGAGAGCAATCGAAGTGGTTTGTTTGTATGCTTTGTATAGAGTGGCCTTCTGGTACCATATGGCATAACCAAGAATTGATTACTAGTAATCAATTGTTGGCATAAGTGGTGTACTTGGAAGTATTAATTCAATTATGGTTTAAAAAAAAAAAAAAAATCGAAGAGTAATTTTATTATTTACTCTTTATATTGACACTGAAGTAAAAAATAGTGTTTTCTGAAGTTTTTTTTTTTTTTTTCCTGAAAAATAGTAAGAAATCGAAAATAATTTTTGAAAAACAGTAAAGAAATTGAAAAATAATGTAAAAAAACCACGACAAATCAAAAATTATTGGTAAAAAAATATAAAAAATCAAATTACTGTTTCTTTGCAATTTATTTTTCAATAATTTATTTTCGTTTGTTAAAAAGGGATTTTATCGAAAATTGTTGTTAAAAAATAAATTACCTTTTAATTTTCGATTTATGTCTATTTTAATAATAAATCGAAAAATATTGCTGCTGTAAATTAAAAACCAGAAAAACAAGAAAATATTGAAAAAAGTGAAAAGTTACAAATTTATTTTTATTTTCCAAACAGGTGAAAACGTATTAGCATTAATACATCACTTAGCTTCTTCTCCACTACTGGCCGATCCCGGTCCTGCAAGAAAAGGAAACATAATCTTCTTCGATGTATTGGGATTTTATGTCGTTATGTACTCCGAATTATGGGGAATGATCGTCAATTTCCTAACAGCTTTTTTAGCTATTGTAGCATTAAACATATCTGTACGTGCAGCTAAAGATTCTGGTATAATTTTAAATTATTTTTAAAAAAAAGTTTAAATACATATAGAAAAAAATTGTTTTCTTTTCTAGGTATCAATCCAGCAGTATATTTTCTAAATTTAGGTGTTGTTACAGTTGTGATTATTGTGTCGTGGTTATTAAGTATCTGCAGCGTTGCGGTGTTGGCTACAATTATCGATTCATTTGATGCATCTATGTCTTGGTTTTCAAACCATTTTTGGATATTGGCTTTGTATTGCACGCCTACATTAGTTGTACAAATAGCTGTACATAGATTTGGCTCAAATCTGCAGAAAAAAGTAAATTTTTGTGTGTTAAAAAAATTTGCAAATTATTAATATATAAAAATAGTAATTTCCACAAACAAATTGTAAGTTTCAGTAATTTACGCGAAAATTTGTCAATTTTTATTTTTGTTTTGAAATTTTGCTAATATTTTACTAATATTTTACAAATTTTTTAACTAAAATTTTATAGTTTATGCTGTAAACAATTTTATATAATTTTTTCTTTTTTTTCAGTTTTTACTCCCAAGTTTGAAGGACAACGGTTGGTTTCTTGAAAGTTTATACTTTGAAGCAACTCGCTTGATTTTCGTAGCAATTTTAATTTTATTGACAATATTACATTGCCGATCAAGTTTTCTTTTAATGACATTAGTTATTTTCCCAACACTCGTTCGTTTATTTGTTATTCCATACAGTACTCGCAAAACACGTAAGCTTTTTTTAAAATTTATTTATTTATCAAATAGAAAACAAATAATAATAATAATTTCATTTTTTAATTCTAGGCTCACCTTTTAAATTCATTGCTATTTACATGTTTTCGCAAATGCCTTCCTGCACTACAGTAATGTACGCTTCGTATTGTGTTATTTATATTTTCGTGCCAATTATGGGTCGTGCAGGAGCAGTGCACAATCCTGATGTTTTTGTTGGTATTCTGATGTGCGCTAGTACAGTTTTAGTTACAAGTTTTATGGTAATTTTGAGAACCCGGCTGAAAAAATTTGCGAAATATTTATATAAAAATAGTAATTTGTGTGAAAATTTTGCAGATTTTTATTTTTGTTTTGGAATTTGCAAAAATTTTATGAATTTTTATTAAAATTTTAGTTTTGCAAATTTTTTTAGCTGGAAAATTTAAGTTTTTTAATTAATTTTTTAAATTTAAAAAAAAAAAAAATTTTTTTACAGATGACATTAATACAAGTTGTGGGATCGGTCAAGAGAGTTATTGGTGTTTTGTTAGTTGCTTTAGGTTTATCGGTTTTTGCCGTTTGTTCGACGTCGTTAGGATTTCCGTATTCTGCAAATCCTGCTCATCCTACTCCCCAAAGATATATCGTTGTGGTAGGGAATTAATTGGTGATGTAATTACGTGTGGATTTATTTAATTAATTTTTTCTTGTTTTTGTTTTGTTAAGCACACGCACCGAACATTTCATAATTATTTGGGAGAGGTGAGGAAAGAAGATTCAGGTTTTTGGGTGCTGCCTATGGATTATCATGGTCCTAGGATCATTACTCCTTTTGTGCCAGAAATGAAATCTGCTCATTTTGTATTGGATGATTGTGATACGGAGTTGTATTGTGGGATGCCATATTATTTTCCTGTTCTGTCGAAACTCGGGTTGGTATTTTTTTACTGAGTAAAAGCTAAGAAAGTATAATTTGCTTTTAGAAAAGCAAAAAATTAGCATTTTCTTTTGAAAAAAAAATGCATTAAAATGATGTTTTATTATGAGAAATGAATAAAAATTGTAATTGTCTTTTTAAAAAAATAATTTTTTTTATTAGACATGCATAAAAACTGGCGTTTTCTCATAAAATAAAGCATGAAATTGGCATTTCCTTGTGCAAAAATGCATAAAATTGGCATTTTCTTATAAAGAATAAAGAAAGAACTAAAATTAACATTTTCTTATTTTATATTTTTTAAATATAAAATTTTAAATAAAATTAGCATTTTTACATGAAAAAAATCATAAAATTGGCATTTTTTAAATGAAATAAACCATAAAATTGGCACTTTAAATGAAAAATGCATAAAAAAGTGGCAGTTTCTTATGCTAATTGGAAAAAACTTAAAGCAGAAAAAGTCATAACTACAATATCCCTTATATTAATTAATGAGAATCCCAATTATAAACTGAATTGTTAATGTAAAACATTTTTATTTTTAGGGTATCACATTACGTTTTAGCCGTTAAACCAAAAATCCACAACTTACCAAAAATGAAGCTTATTTCTCAAAAAGCAATTGGCTTAGACAGAAGACGGTTAACATTCAACTTGACTGGTCCCACGCATATGGCCGTATTCTTATCTCCATCAATGGATACATTACTCGCCGACTGGTCATTTGCTGACGGCATCCCAGAATCTGGCCCTTTGTGGGGCGAGAGATCAACATACTTTGTCTATTACTCGCGCGGCGAAGGTCCGACCCATTGGAGTTTCTGGATTGATTTAAAAGTAACCCAGCTATAAAAATTTGCAAAAAAATTATATAAAAATAGTAATTTCAGCAAACAATATGTAAATTTCAGTAATTTATTTAAAAACTTTGTAGATTTTTATTTTTGTTTTGAAATTCTAGTTTATGGTATAAAATGGTCAAATAACTGCAAATTATGTATAAAAAATAATTTTTCAATTTCAATTTTGCCAAAATTAATTCAAGTTAAAATCTTAAATTTTTGTCATAATTGGTACAATTTTAATAATTTTAATTTTGTCAATTTTAATTTTGTCGAAATTGTGCAGCTAAAGTTATGATATGACATTCTGAATGTTACCAAAATTTTATTGCAATTTGCATTTTGTCAAAATTTGCCAAAATTGTACCAATTTTAATTTCGTTCAATTTGAATTTTGTCAATTTGGATTTGATTTTGTCAAAATTTGAATTTTCCAATTTAAATTTTCCAAAAGTTATAGTAATTTGAATTTTCCAAAAATTATAGCAATTTGAATTTTCTAAAAATTATACCAATTTGAATTTTGCTAAAATTGTGAAAATGAATTTTGTTCAGTTTAAGTTTGTCAATTTTAATGTTGAAAAGATTATGCAAAAAAATATAAATCCCTAAATCGATTTATACTTTTCATTCCAGTTATTACCTTCTCAAAGGAAAGGAAAACCGATGCTCGACATGGTAATGACATCTCACAATCTCCACGGCCCTGATCGATCTAACGAAGACTTATCCGCTTTTGTTGGAAAATTTCCTAACTGGACGTTTCCTGTGAGTTGGTCAGGAACATATCAGTCATGGGTTTACCATGCATAAGAGAAAATGCATTTTAGTACAAATTTTAGTGCATTTTAGATATGAGAAAAACTTCTTAGTTAGAGCTGATAAAATTACTAATTTAAGGCCACTTGAGCTCATGCTGTAATCAATTTCAAGTCTTAGTTGTTTATTTTTCGAAAAATATTTTTAAACAATTTTTTCATTAATTTTTTTAATATGTACGAATATAGTTGTGTGATTGATTTTTAAAATTTGTTTATATAGCAATAAGAGAATTACACTAAGAGTAGTTGGCATTTCACGGAAATTTTGAAATCACTTTTTAGAAGGATAATTATTATAATAAATAATAATAATAATAATTCTCTCGAATGAATAATAGATGATTTTATGGAGCTTCCGTAGAAGTGTAGGATAATTCTTAGCATAAGGTGCCTTTTAAAAGTAGTTTTTAAGATAGATTATTTGCTATTGAAAGGTGAGATGTTGAAGATATTAATCTAGTCAGATGTATATGATTTGACTTTGACTTTGATGGGTTAAATGTAATTACAGTAATTACTGATTGAACCAAAATGAGACTTTATCGATTTTGAGAATGTAAATAATATAATTGATTACGTTGAAATAAAGCTATGATATATATATATATAAACGGTTGTGATTTTGTTGAAAATTATAACTTATATTTCCGGTTTGAAGTGATTTAGAGGTTTTCGTGAGTTTCATTAGAATGAAGTAAAATTTCATTAATTTCTATGAATTTTATTCAGTTTTAGTATGTGGATATCGTTAATTTTCATTGGAAATGCTAGGATTTTATTGTGACATCAAGTGACATTTGTGTGCATTACAGGAAAGTATGCCTAGTTAATTTTATTCAAATTTAGTAAAATTTTGTTGCATTTTAATGAATGTCATGTGGATATCTTCAATTTTCATTGAAATTCCTAAAAGTTTAGTAAGTTCAGCAAAAACAAAAGCATAAAAACAAAATACCTTCTCTGATTGATTATTCACACAGCATTTCCTCCCAAACACCACTACTTTAAAACCTACTTGTCAGTTATTAACTCTATGCTAATCATAATTTAATTTCACAGATTTTATCTTCTGCGATTTGCATAATACACAAACAAGTTAGCGATAAATTTATGAAGGTCTATCCCCGATATAAAATTCAAGATATAAATTATCTTTTATCATTCGTTAAACTAGATAAAAATACCAAAAAAAAATTTTTTATTCTACAATCACTAAGTATTCAAACAACATGAAAACAATAAACATATCATCGTAAATCCATCCTCATTAGGTAAAATTTCACCATTTGTTTGTTTTAATAACTCGACACCAACTCATTATTTATCAAGGCTACAAAATGACCTTAGACAACGCGTACGATAGAAAAAAATATAACATTTACATTTTGAAATCAAGCAAATAAAATTTTAAAAAATTAAATAAAAACATTTGTATTCCAAGGATGAGAACGAGTGAGATAATAAAAGATTATTATTTTTTATTTTTTTAAATTTAAATAATCGATTGTACCAAGGATTAATTTATCTGAAATTCAGTTACATCTTAATACACTGATGTACCACTAAGATGTTTATCCTTCAGTGTACATGAAGTGCTCCTAAAAATAACTGTCCTAAATTCCATTCAAAAAAGGGTTAGTATTACGCATTAGATTTTGATTAGTAATTATATACATATACACGTGGGATAATGACTAATGTCGATTTATTCCTTTTATATAACTTATTTACATTTCTAAGCTCAGCTAATTCAATGTTGCTCATTTGAATTCAAGGTGGGCTCGATGCAGCACAGCTGGCGTTTATTCATTTCAGCTATGCCAACATCTTGCCTAGCATGAACTCAAAAACGTAAACAAATACTCTTCGTTTTGCTTGGACTCGAACTTCAAACGAGTTTCCGCTGGGATTAATAGAATATTTGCATATTCAAATTTTTTTTCCTGATGCGCTAGAATGTAGGGATCAAATGTTAAAAATTAATTTAAGATTTTAATAATAAAAAAAGAGGAAACGTCACTTTTTCTTTACCCTCTGCCACATTTTCTCGTTTTTTTAATCAAGTCAGAAATGACCCTGTGGTGACCTCATACAGCTTTTGCCTCGTTCACCTTGAGTTTAGCACTTAAAAAAGATAGTAAAATAGTTAACATTTTTTCTGTTTCTGTCATATTTCATTGATGATAAATACATAATAAGTGATAAATGTTTTCTATTGTTCCTACCGATTAAACGATTCGCTCCACTGCACAGCAGACGACGTTTGCAGAGCAGACGACTTCTTCGGCTAAGTTTCAATTTCGCAAAACAAAAACGGCGAAAATATGAATAAATACAAATGAACGGAGATGAAAAAACGTCGAAACGGTTTGGGAGAAGCACAACTGCAACTATTTGTGTATCCTAAACATCAGTCATCATCACGAAGGAAGCATCAACAGATACACGATTGAGCGGAAGAGGGCAAGGTCGTCTACCGTTTGAGGTTGTTGACTCGTCCCTCGAAGGGATGAATGGTTGAAGAACAAGTTGTTTCTGACTTTACATTCAGATTAGGCCTAAAATTTAGTGAGCTACAAAGCCATGAACGCATTCATCGTGTATTAATAACACTCAAGGTAATAAAAGTAATTTTTAAAAAGAAAATGAACGCGGAAGAAGTTATTTTCTTTCACAACGTTTTGTTTACTTACGCACATTTTGCTTCTCGAAGCCACCGAATGAGTTTCACCCGAGAGATTAAGTCAAAACCGATAAAACTTTGGATAGAAAGCAAACGGTAAAAATTATGGCATTCGAAAAAAAAGTTTTCGCAGCAAATGTTGGCAACTGCAAACATTGGCGCAGTAGAACTCAAACAAGTGAGTCCAAGAGTAGGCCAAAGGAGGCAGGCTGTGAGTAAGAACCTTGAAGTCTTTGGAGGTCTCAGTTTCGGGTTAAGTTTTTATTTATTTTGTCATTAAATCTTAAAAACTATTATTTTATTTTACAGTAAAACGAATGAAATGGATATTTATAATCAGCGATAAAATGTTGCAATTTATTAAGATGTTATTTTTTGTTCGTGCGATCGATGATGGAAAACGAAGGAGATTCCAAAATCCCAACATCCTTTGAGGACAACATCGGGCAATGATTTCTTATCAGCGGCATGATTCCATTCGGATAAATCGCTGTTGCAATTTGATTCTGGTGGTGCCGGTTTGACCTGAATTCCATTCACGCAGCGACGACATTTGAATCTAAATAAAAACAGTAGTAAAATTTGATTTAATAACAAAAATTATAATTTAAAAAAAAATTACTTATTATGCGTATCGCTCGTTGAAGTTTCTTCCAATCGGAAAAGTTCTCGTAACTCTGATAAACTAAAATGTCGCGCAGCTTCCTCATCGTCTATGACGCAACTACTCAAAGCCTTTTTGTGCGCTTGGCGTTGAAATATTTTTTCCTCTATTGTTCCAGTCTTTAAAAACGCAAAAAAATTAAATTATGGAAATTAGGACGAAATTAATTAATTACAGCTAAAAGTCTGTATATATAACACTGTTTTCTCTGTCCGTCTCTCCAAACTCGAGCCATCGCTTGATCGTCGTTTGCTGGATTCCAATCGGGATCGAACATCACCAAACGATTAGCTCCGATTAAATTAAGCCCACAACCGCCTGCTTTACTGCTCAGCATAAACACGAACTCGGGACTTTGCAGGTCGTTGAATTTTTCTACAACTTTCGCTCTCTTTTTAATCGACATTGAGCCATCCAAGCGCACATATAAATATCTTATAAAAGAAAATTAACAGTTGTTAATAAACCAATTAAAAGTTAACGAGTTATAGCATACCGTCGTAATTGACACAGTTTTTCAAACTCGTCTAATGTTTGGGTGTAATTAGACACCAAAACAACTTTATCAGACGTAGTTGTTTTGGTTAAAGCTAAAATTCCGTCCAAAATTCTCATTTTTCCCGATAACTCCGGCTGACAGTTTTTTAAATTGAAATTATTCGGATACAAACGAGCTGCTTCTTCGCTGCATTTTTCATACACAAGACTTGGATCTGAAAAATATTGAAAAATTCTATTAATTAATTTAATTTAACAAATTTCACCATTTAAAGTACAAAACTAACGATTGCATAGTTTTTTCAGTGTTGTAATGGACGATAAAGCTGATCCAAATCCTTTTTTATTACTACCAGCTGTCGATCTTAATTTAGCAGCTTCGGTAGCGATGAGATGTTTATATATTTCTTCTTGTAATGGAGTTAATTTACAACATAGAACTTGTTCAACTAAAAAAAAAAAAAAAAAATTATAATTAAATTTTCTTTATTTTAAATTCTTTCAATACCTTTCGTCGGTAAATATTTAGATAAAATGGCAGCCGTTCGCCGAATTATACATCGACTCACAAGCGCCACGAGCTCCTCAAGTTTTTCTTTACCGCGTTTGTGATCGTTGTCCGTTGCTGAAGCGTCGCGACCGCGCAGAATTGGAGTTTCGAATTTCTTTTTGAACTCTTGAGCGGTACCTGGAAATAAAAATAAAAATTAAATTAATTATAACAATAGTATATTAAATTTACCTAAAATTCCTTCATTGACGAAATGGACTAAACTAAAATATTCTAATAAATCATTTTGAATCGGTGTCCCTGATATGAGAATACGCCGTTTACATTTTAAATTAAATAACGCACTGTAAGTTTGGTTTTCAGAGTTCTTCAATCGATGACCCTTTAATAATTTGATAAATTTAATAAATATGTATTAAATGAATATACAATATTTAAATTTCTAGAATTACTTCATCGCATATAACGAGTCCGATTTCGCTTTTGTGTAAAACCGCAGCGTGAAGTCTGAACGTTTCGTATGAAATAATTAAAATAGGAACGACTGGCCTTCTGCCAATTGTTTGCATAAAATCAACTGTTGATAAAATATAAATTATAAAAAATTATGAATAAAATTTTATAATAACAACAAACCTAATTTTTTGTCAATTTCATCTTTCGATCCAGAATCAATTACCAAAGTCCTCACACGTCCGTTTAACCATTTGTTAATTTCGTTATACCAATTCTTTATAAATAAATTTTTTTTTTTAATTTAAATTTAATGTCAATTTTACTTAAAACTCACCTTAACTAAACTACTCGGTGCAACTATTATAACTTTATCGATTTCAGGTTTAATATTTGGACTTTGACGCTAAAAAAAAACAAAAAAAATTGTATTTTCCCTCAAAAACTTGGAAAATATTCATAAAAACATACAAGTAACGTCCATAATAACGTAATACACTGAAGAGTTTTTCCTAATCCCATTTCATCAGCCATGATACAACCAAAACTGTTTTCAATTTGTTTTCCCGTTGCACAATCGTACATAAATTTAACTCCTTCTCTTTGATGAGGCCGTAACACTTTTGTCAACGCTGGATCAACAACTACGTGCACCAATTGAGATTCGTTAACTTTTAATTGATCGTGCATTGACGTCTCAGGTGGTGAATATAAAACGAGAGCTCCTTCTTCGAAGGGATCGTGAAGTGCTTGTTTGATTCCCTGACGTTTCATACCGAGAGATCGGCCGTAACACGAACCTTGATAATTCGGAATTGGCACTTTGAAGGGTCTTGAAAGAATTTTTTTGATTAAAATTTCCTGAAACGAGAAATACGTGAAATTAACGCGAAAATACATCGTTTGGGTTGATGAAATAAAATACATAATCAGACGAATTCGTCAATGTGGGTGTAATTAAAGCTGTGTTTTCCTTTTCAGTTGGCGATGTGTTGTCAGTTTTCTTCCGTTTCATTTTTGTGAGCTGGAAAATTAACAGAGAAAAATTTTATTAATTTATAATTCATCGATTTTACTGTAAATATGTACGGACTTTTGTGTTTGACGTTGATTGATCATCTGGTTGAATGACTTTTCGCTTTGTCAGCTGACTCGGCGCACAACTTCGTCTCTAAAATTAACAAAAATTATAAGATAATGACCAATCATCGATTAAATTGTACCATTTTCAAGACGTGTTGTTTACTGTTTCAAAACCGCGCCATTATAAACCGGTAAACCATTGAGAGCGCCGTAGTATTGAACGTGCCGCCATCTATTTGAGAAATAAAACACTACATAATTCAAAATTAAAAATATAAATAAACTTTAATTCGTTTTTTCATAATACATTATTATATTATATTTATAACAATAACAGCCTATATTTGTGAAATACTATCAATATTTAATTTAATTTTATAAAATGGCACAAATAGTGCACCGTTGCACGTGTCCTCTTGACACCAGTCTGGGCGTAGACGGAGTTGAATCGACGGGACTTTCCGATTCCTCTAACATAGGTAAACTGTCCTGCCTGGGTGTAATAATAGGATAAGCCACCAAATCAGCCAAAGACAACCGTGATGACCATTGATGTGAATCTTCCACTTCGGCCGGTAAATGATTTTCATCAACAGGTTTTTCTGGTATTAGTAATACTGGGTCTACGTAGCGACCGACACGCAGACATAGTTCTTTGAATTTGGTTTCCCAATCAGCATGTACTCCACTGCCTCCGTGACCACCAGATCCTGGAAATATTTTTTAAAGAATTAATTGAGTTGATATTGATGGGATTTTGGAAAATTACCATCAAAACCGATGTATAGTAATGGGCTTAGTACAAGCGCCATTGCCCCAGGAGGAGGCCATGGCGTTTCTTGGATCATTGCTGGGACAATTGGTTTTCCAAGGAGATCAGCAAGAATTACTTCTTGGCTGCAGATGTTTGAAACTACGTATTTTGGTGTAACGCATGCAATGACCACCTGAATGAAAATTCCTTTTGAGTTTTAGAAGTTCCAGTTACAAAACTTCAATTTTCCCTATTGATATATGAGTAATCCAAAATACTTTTCCAGAAAATTAATTTTGCTCAAAGACCTAGATCATCTATAGACGATTTGCCACCTCCATCTTGAGTGCACGGGATTCATTGCAAGCACAGTGAAATAATCAAGCTCGGATTCACGTTCAACTTTCTGGGGTTTATTGACATTCGGATGGCTTAGTTCGACTGATAAAAATCTGACTGCTTTCCGGGGTTTGAAAGGTCAGCAATGGCTGGGAAAGAACATCAAAATGTGAACTCAAAGGGCTGGAGTTCACAGCAAAAGCAGCACAGGCAGCATTCCAGTGTCATAATGATGTCAGAATCGTTTGTGATTGTCATCATTTGCCTTATGATGTTTAAATGATATCATATTAATTTTGTCACAAAAGGAATCAAAATGTTATAGAAAATTTACATCATCATGACAGATACAGGACTGGAAATGGACAAATTAATGATTCGTTTTAGATGTTCTAGAGGTGAAGGCACCAAATCACCCACAGATGATTGTTGTTATTTTTAATGTTTAATTTTTTTCTATGTGGATCTCTATTAGAATGGAAGCTTCCTTTACAAAGTAGAAGGCAAGTCTGCATTCAGAATGGACATTCTACTAAAGTATTTACAGCATACAGGTTAAATCTCGTTATAGTGAATACTATTACAATAAAAATCTCCTCATAAGGAATCCCTACTGTAATAGAAATCCTTTATAATTGATCTCGTTATAACGAAAATCCTGTTATAACAAAAGTTTTGTTTTGGGTCGTTGGGGTTCATTGTAACGAGATGCTGCCTGTAAATATTACTGCAAAAATTCCGTTCATATATCAAAGGGCATTTGGACACTGAAACCTTTTTCTTTTACCTTAGCATTACTTATGCCCTCATATAATTTAATCTGCAGGTGATCTCCACCTCCAATCTGTCCTATATCCATCCAACAGCGAAAACCTGCTTGTTCGAGTCGAGTTCGCAGTTGAAGAACTTCTTCCTGGACATCCCAGTGATAACTCAAGAAAATAGGTGGCTGCTCTCCGTCGAGCTGGTCGCTTTTGTTAATGAGATCGACGACATCACTTCGATTAATGCGTGATAGGCAAGCAACAAGCATGTCTATAGATGTTTGAGTGTTGCCACTGGTCACCAGCCAGTCGGCAACCAGTGATAAGGCTGGATTAAGATCTTCTCCAAATTGTTCTATTAAGCCTGGTTTGTATCCTGTACATAAAACAAACGTAATAGAGGTCAATAACTTGTCCTGCAGGCTGCTATGGCTGCTAATTGGTAATACGGTAAACGTTGTACCGTATTTCTTTGCATTTGGAGGTATTAACGTATGAGACTAGTTACATCTGTGTTAAAATTTACTATTGTGTAAATATTTTGAATTGTGTAAAGTTCTTGAATTGTGTACATTTATTGTTATTGTGACAGGTCGCGTATGGCCTTTGTAGCCGCTTGTGACCTTAAGCAGTATTTCTTCCTTCCTTCCTTCCGTATTTCTTTGATTAAAGGCCACCCTCAAACATAGGACGCCCTTGAATAGAGACCGCCTTTAAACAAAGGAATCCTTTTGTTCTTACCGCGCCCTATTTTACCCTAAAGTGAAATCGTGGCCTCTAATTAGAGAAATACGGTATGTAAAATTGAAAAGAAATTTCAAATTAAATACCGAGTTTATTGGCTAATGCAGTCCAATCATTGCCTTCTGAACCAGCATTGAGAAGTTTAGCTGCCCCTTTCAACCACCTAGGAACATTGCCAACAACATTTTCCATAAGCACCGTTTCATTGTACAGGGTTTTAGTAACCGCATTTTCAGGAAGAACAGAACCGGCATGAACTGAAAACAAAATGATATCTTAATAGTTACACCGACTGTTCTATTTTCATTAAGTTTACTTTGTTTTATCACAGAAGGAAAATGTTGTTGAATAAATTGCGTTTTAACGCGACGATGGCCACACGACACCACCTGAAAACAGTAAAATTAATTTAATGTTGAGTTTTTAAGTATTAGGACATTAGTAGTTGGTGCTATGAATTTTAACTGACTACTGATATGTCGTGACACCAACAGTAGAACTAACCCTATTTGTCAAACATTCATCGAGTGAAAGAAAATGTAAACAGCTTTCATCTTTGCATGATTTGGTAGAATGCCTTTGGCACTGCCAAACACATGGACAGGCAATACAAGTCTGATATTGGAGTCGTTTAATCCAAGCACTGCGGATGTCAGCAAGAGCTCCTTCTAAAAAATTACGAACCTAAATAGAAAATACCACATTTACCCATATTTACAGTCAATTATTAAGTAATTGATGAAATTTTAGTATGGATTAGTAGCATAACATACAGTAAGTCCTCGATTTACACGGATTTGATACTTGGGTGCTATTATTAAGTTGTCTATTTTTTTTACAAGTGATTACAAATAACAAATGAGTTTGGACCATATATAGACTAACTATACAAGTATGGACACCTACAGGATTTTTTCCAGGTTGGGTCAAAATGAAGTACATGAGTGAGTAGTGAGATACAATAATGAGCAAAAGGGTGCGATACTAACAAATGGCTTATTTTAATTAGCGATTATTATCACATGGAAGGCAGAGACTTTGCAACACTGAAATCATCGTAAAGTTTTTCTGTTTGGTTGTGAAACTACTTCCCTGGTGAAAAAAATTTCAGAGGATAATGTAGAATGCTATAGAATGTTTCGTAAATCTCATAGAATTCAGTCAAGGACTTACTGTATTATTAATTTATCAATTTTCAATGCTTTTCTTTTATGTTTATGTTTGGTTTAAGTCTTACTTGTGCACATGCAGATGGGCTTGGAGAACTTTGCAATTGTTCATTAACAGAATCATTCATTCCTGTCTTTTTGGTTACAATCACCTGTGAATAAAATACTTTTTATTCTTTCTTCATTTAATTCATTATAAAAAACAAATATATTGCCTTAATCCTTGAAAACTTGATCGAAGACATATAAAGCAGAAAATCATGTTCAGCATCTAGATGAAACCGAGCTAGTCGAGAAGACAGCTTTGGCAGCTGGTAATTGGATATCTCTTGTGACCACCTTAGGGTTTTGGTCAGTAATCTATGGTAAAGACTGACTGGGAGAAATCCACGAAAGTTTATGTAGAACTGAACACTTTTCTTAGCAGATGGAATCCAAGTTTCAGCATCTTGATGTTTTTTCAACTGACTTGGAATGTACCAGCTTTTATTCTCATGAGCTTGTGGTAATATTAGATCTGGAGTGTTCTGAAAAATTCAGTTTCCATCTACAGTCGGACCCGCTTATAGCTTCAATCAAGGGACCGGGCTTAAATTGACTCTATAAGCGGGTTGACGCTACAAGCGAATCCGCTTATAGCGTCAAAGTGTTGTCCGGACCGCACCAAACGTGACGCTATAAGCGGGTTGACGCTATAGCCGAGGTCGCTACTGGCGGGTCCGACTGTATTACAAATTATTGACTCTTAATGGTAATGCTTACTAAAGATTTTCTTTCGCATAGGAGGTCATACTTGTCCATTAAAGCTATCAGACTTGTCTTCTGGTCTCCGTAATCACCCCATATAAGGTTAACTAAACCGTCTTCTAAAATTCCATCTTTTTTGAGCCGAGAAATCCAATTTTCAGAATCGGCCCACTAAACATAAACCTTTAAGACAAATTTTTAAATCAAATGATAATTTCATACTTTGTCTTCATGATCAGACACAGCAAAGACCTTGCCAAATGCTTCTATTAACCATTCTGGGTCAATTATTACTGTGTGTAGAAGGTTTTCATCAACACTTGATTCGTAATGTATTAAGATTCCAAGATCGTGGTAGAAGTTTAAAACTGAAGAAAAATTATCTTCTTCATCAATACCTTCGCTTCTGGCGAGTTCTTCTAACTGCAAATGAAAGATTATAGAGTCCCATCAAGTACAGTCGGACCTGCTTATAGCGTCAATCAAGGGACCGGGCTTAAATTGACGCTATAAGTGGGTTGACGCTACAAGCGAATCCGCTTACAGTGTCAAAGTGTTGGCCGGACCGCACCAAACGTGACGCTATAAGCCGGTTGACGCTATAGCCGAGGTCGCTACTGGCGGGTCCGACTGTATATGTCAAGTTGGATGAGGATTCTTACTTGTTGTTTATTTATATGCGTTATGCCCTTTTCCAGCAATCGTGACATTGCTTCTTCAAATTTCAACCATTTCAGAGGTATTTCTTCACCAATGTAAGGTTCTTGACTAACGGTTTCTTCGATGCATTCTCTTAATCGACAAACCTCTTGGTCTTCTTCAGAAGAATTGTCCACAGCGAAGTATCGTTTTACAATACTCTTGTAGTAAATTTTTGTCCGTATTACTTCTTCTATTTTTTGAAATTTTTCTTCAATCTAAATGGATGGAAATTTTAAAAAAATTGATACTAAATTGATAGTAAATTTTAAAATTTACCATTCTTCCTCTAATTTCAGGATCAGGATGCAAACTTTGTTTGTGTGTTCCAACTATGATCACAGCTGGTGAACTGTATTCGTCAGATTGGGACTTTGATGCTAATGCAGACGAAGTGTAAGCGTAAAGACAATTGAGCCAAAAGCACATTTCATCCAAATTTGTCATTTCAATCTCTTCCATTTCCACCTGTGGAAAATAGTAAACAGAAAAAATAAATTTTCTCTCTTTTACTAATTACTATTAATTAGAGAAATGTATTCGGTGGAATTAATATCATGGTTTTTCTTTCTCGTTGGTTTTTAGCTCTTTTTTCTTCTGCCATTTGAATTTCTTTCCGTTTACTGTATTTCTGTGCTTTTGGTTTTGATGTACACGTGTGAGTTGTGAGGTATAACAGTGAGCAAAGTGTGGAATTAATATTAATTTGGTCGATAAGTAATTGTTGTTGACAAAATTAAATAGAAGTTGGTTGACAAAATTAAATAAGGATTTGGTACGACAAAAATAAATTTGGTAGAAATTTGGTAAAAGAACCAACATCCATGTCTATCTAACCTCCCCCATCTGACTTAACTAAATTTATTTCAAAATAACTTTTTTTTAGAAATCCACGATGGATATCGTTAAGTTATTTTAACTAATTAATTCAACCAGATTCCATTTGCATTTTGTAAACACTTACATAGTATTGACCAAATTCCTGTTGACCTACTTAAATGACAACTGAATTCCACTTGTATTTTATCGATCCAGATTCAAGTTTAAGTGTGTCAATCTAATTATATGACAACTAATTTCCTGTTATCCAAATTCTACTTTTCAAAATTTAAAACTTGTGTATGTTACATGACAAGATTCTGCAAATTTAATATTGACTAAACATGTCTAATGGTGTCTATCGGAAGAAAAATCTTGTCAACCAGTAAACAACTTATAAAGACAAGAATTGTTTAATCAATTTTTGACATAAATTTAGGTCAATCTCATTAAGCAAATCAAAATATTGACTTTCCATTTTAACAATAAAAAGAAATATCAATATTGAAAATTATTTTACAACATTTATCAACTTACCATAGGTGTCACAGACAGTGCATCTAAATCCTGGCATAAATTAAACACCAATACATAAACTGCTCTTCTAGTCAAAAAAAGCTTTTAAAAAAAAACAAAATCAACAACTTTCACAATACTTAAAACTAAATTCATCATTCTAAGTACCTGATGAATTGAATGATAAATAGCTTTTCCAGACAAATCCCATATATTCAAAATTATATTAGATCCTAGAAATTGATTGTCAAAAGACCCAGACTGCCAATTTTCTTTACTTTGAAGAAATGCATCTACCATTTGCACTACTTTATCTGGTAACTTATTCAAAAAATCATCTCTTAATTGTTCTAGAGACATTTCTTCTTTATCTTTGTCAGAATCTTTCCTAGCATGCTTTCTTCTGTAATGGGCAGTACAAACATGTTTTCTGTCAGTGGTTTGGATCCATTTGGTAGCAGATGTTGCATCTAATTCCGCATAGTTTTGATGATGTTTTTCGGCTAGTAATAATTCCTTGGCTATATTAGCTGCTAAAGCTTCAAAATATCCTTCTGATATGGGATTGGTGCTGTCATCTGAAGAGTTGCTTTCTTCTGGTATCAACCAACTGCCACTGTCTTGGTGATTGATTGCACACCAGCCAGTAGTGAGAACGGCTTCTGATTTATGACATTCTCTTTCGTGATAGCTGTAATGATAGTGATACTGGGTTATTGATAAATGGAACACATAAGTCGATGGTGACCATTATATAACTGATGAAGGTTTTTTTTTGTATTAAAAGTGAGTTGCTGGTCTTCTTGAAATATTTTTCATTTTCAAAACCATTCATTGTTTGTCTTTATATCTTTTAAAAGATAGAAATTGAACGATCTTGAATATGACTTTCCGGTTAATTGGGACCCTCATTGGATCTAGAACACTTTGTCCGAACTACACGAAGTTCTACGACGAGTCAAAAGTGTAGATTGCCTTTTGTTTTTATATTTAAAATAAAAGACAATTATCTCATTTACTAAACAACAAATACTTAGATTAATTCTGATATTTATCTAAAAATTTATCGAAAACGTTTATAAAAAAATCAAAAAAATTAAATAAACTACACTATTTGAATCTCTGTGTTCATTACCCAGTTAATCTGCAATTACTATACTGTCATTATTTACTCAGCAATGACCTCCACATGCGAGCTAGCTATAACAGTAATTGTCTTGATTAAATGGCATTTGTTCCAAATGTACTAGAATAAATTCTATTTATGCTATTTCTCTCTGTTTGTTTTTATTCTTTAAGATTTGGGTCAATTAACCAGTCTCTCGATTAATCGGCATTCATTGCATTCGTGGAGGACCAGATTTTTAGGCCATCTTTTGTATAGCTCAATTATCTGCCAAATTTATAATTTTGTAAATAATCTAAGCAATTGTGCATACTTGTAGTAAGAATAGCTGGTCTAACAAGTGAAATCATCAAAATTAAATAAAATACTAAACAATATTGAGATTAAATGCGGGTGGGGTAATTCAGTCATTCGACTCACTAAATCCACAATGCCCATCCCCAATTACAATTACTGACAATATACCTCCATCGATTGCATCACGATTCCACAACTTTGAAACGGCTCAATAAATGTTTCAACCACAGTCAAAAAGAACGCAATCAATTCCTTGCAAATAACCACGGCATGCAATCTCGATACAAATTAGTGAGTGCTTTAACCTCTTGTGGTTTAGACTAACGTTCAATTACGATGGCCAGAAATACTTCCAATACCAATAACTACCCATCTAAAAATACTATTAATTTGAAATTTCGAGTGGCCTAAAATGAAATATAAGGAGCAGTGCCACACATCCAAAATTCTTATCCAGATTTCAGCCCAATTTAAAACAAAAAATCACAAGACCAGCAATAACTACTATTAACTTGGGCTCCAAAGTAATCACATCTACCTTTGTCCAGTAAGAAGGTTCTTAAGACTCGTCTTTCCAGATCCACCTTGACCCAAAAGCACAAGCCGTGTTCGGAAGACTGGTTGAGTTCCAGAGTTTTTTGCCAACCTAAATGCATACATGGCTTGTGGGCCCCTCGCAACAATTTCCACTGGAACGGAATCTGAATTGCCAATAAAAGTGTTATAGGACTTTAGATGAGTGTTCTATAGGAAAGAACTCACTGTTTGATGTGAATTGGACCGATTCGGTGTTACCATAGATATCTAGAATAAGCCACAACGGTTCGTGAACGGGTAAATCAGATATGTGAGCGCCTCGGTGTTCGTTGTTTATAAGTAATTGAAGTGTGCCGTCTTCAGTTAAATATAATGTAATTCTAGAAAGTAATATTTAGTCAAAGCATTTATAATACCCGAATTTTACCCCCGAAACGATTTCTTTAAATTTTTCGGATTTGCGCTTGGTCATGTTTTGCACAGATAAATCACACAATTTGACTAAATATTGGCTGACTAATTGCCAATTGGATGATTTTCTTAACGTTGAATTGCATTGACAGAGCCTATTTAATTAAGTTACACTGTTTTGAATGGTTTTTTATTGAAGTTTTGTGCGGCTCTGCAACTAATTTTTCAACCTGATTTCAGCCCGATATTTTAAAGAAAATTTAAATTTAAATTTTTTAAACCCGATTAAACCCGATTTGGAAAAAATTTCAAACACCCGATTTCTACCCCTCGAATTTCAATTTTTTTTCCACCCGAAAAATCCATGCCCTAATTATGTGTGAAAAGGACCAAACTCTTTAGACATCTGATATTAACACAAAAAAATTATAATTTCCACTCACCTGGTTCCATTTGTGACCAATATCTCAGGTATGGCATCAGCCCAGAACCCTTTATAATCGACCAAATCCGGGCAAGCATATCGTGGCAAATTCTCCATTGATTCCGGATCTTGGCTGGTCACACCAATCCTAAGTGCACCACTCCATTCGTGGACTTGAGTCACCAAAATTGTCACGTGCACATCGACCTCCAATGGTATTTCACTGTTAATAGGGTTGATAACATTTACTTTGACCATTTTAATGACCCTTTCTTTATTTTACTACTTTCAGTACATTACCTGAACGTAATTCCGTTACAAAAACTATCGATTCGAGTTGCTCTTGTTCTTCCTTCTTCCAAGATAATATTCGTGCCATGGATGCTGTGAAAAAGCATCCTCTAACACCGAGTGTAATTAGTTCAGTCACCATTTATAAGCATTAATGATAAGTGTGGGTGAAGTAACGATCGATGTCGGTCATTATTTTTATTGATGCTTCAAACCATTAATAACAATAACCTGCTGATTAAAAGAGATCGTTAATTATTTCCTGCAGCGAGTTAAATATAACGCTCCAGGGGCCTGTTCAAGAAAATACAGACCCTCAGTTAAAACAATTCTCAATACCAGCTAATGTTAATTAGTAAATAATTTGCTACTTTATAGCATAAACTGTAAAATTTTAGTAAATATTTGTAAAATATTTGCAAAATTTAAAAACAAAAATAAAAATCTACAAATTTTCTGCGTAAATTACTGAAATGTGCAGTTTGTTTTATATAAATATTTGCTTAAATTTTTCTAAAAGTTTCATGTTAAAATTGTGACTCGAGTTCCTGGAAAAGCATAGAGATTTATAAGAATGAACAATCAGTAGTAAATCTTGTGTAAGCCAACTTATTATTGATAAAGGTGTAATAAATATATAATAAATATGAAATAAAAATATTTATCATGTTACAAGAGAAATGTGAAATTAGTATGAAATGGATTAATGCTCTTTAAGATAGAACTAGAAGTAAATAAAATTAAACATTTCTACGTGTAATTAATGATTTTATAACTGCAGACCTTGACAACAATTTCCAGAATTGTATTGGAGTAAGGTGGAGAAGCCCAACAAGACAAAAGAGGCTCAAGTGAACAAGTCACGCAGAGAAGCTTACTCAATCATGAAATTATGATACGGGGTTTTTCTCAATCGAATAGAATTTTGAAATTGTGAATTTTGCACACAAAAATTTTAAAATTGTGAATTTTGCACACAAAAAAATTTAAAAGTATAAATTTTGCACGAACAGAATTTTGTCATTGTGAATTTTGAATAAATATATTTTTGAAATTTAAATTTTTGAAATTTTACTTTAAAAATAAATAAAACTTGAGGTTTCTAAAAAACTCAAAAAAAGGGAGTGGGTAGGATCTTTTAAAATACCTATTTTAAAAATCAGATTTTTTATTTAAAAAAAAGAAACTAAAAAAAATAACTTTCAATGCATAATTCAATACATAATTAACATATTTTTTCTAGCTAATCAAAACCACTTACCCTCATCGTCAAACAATCCTTCCATAATGACCTAATTTTCTCTTCAACTTGCAAAACTAAAAAACAAAATAATCAAATTACATATTTCACAACAGCAAATTTAAAATGTCAAGTAAATGTTGTCATTTCACTTGTAACCATGACAACAACTCAACAACTAGCAAAAAACCAACAGTTTTAAAATAAATAAAAACAAACACACATCTTCAGCACACCTTACATAACGAACTGATACTAAGATCCTGTTTTGTTGAATAATAACTGACATTTATACTCCAACACTCAGTATTGATTTATTTTTGTAACCCAGTACCCAACTTCATAACATTTTCCAATAAATTCAACTCAAAGCAATAAATTCCACAAAAACATTACAGTTTCTATTAAATTATCAACATTTACCTTATTATTCAGTTGTCACGTCTCGTAGGAACGAAAAATAAAGCCATAGTTTCCTTGATCGAGTGTTTGGTTAAAGTGACTGTTGGTAACGAGGCCGTTAATCGATTTTTGGCCGCAGGTACAGCGCATGAGCTGTGTGATCTCAAAGTACGACAGTGATATTGATGATTGTTTATTTATAACTGAAACTAATTACTGGGGAATGAATATAACTTTGTAAGCAAAAAAATAGAAGATGGTTCTATTTTTAACACAGAAATTGGTTGATGAGTAATTAAAATGAATTTCTACTGTGATTAATTTTGTAAAAGTAATATTGGTAATGGGATTTATTATTTGATTTAATTTTGTTTTGAATTGATCCGTGGATTGTTGCGTCTTAAATGAAAGGTCTTGACGAGTTGACTCAAAATCTATTCATAATATAATATAATGATTTATTTTCTTTTTACTTTTTAGCGTAATAAAAAGAGTAATATTATTGAATAAAAAGATAATAAAGTTTGAGTTTGAGTTTGTTTATTGATAATAAATTTTGAGATCTCAATGTTGAATTTAAATTTTTGCGTTCCCGTAGCAACGCATTTATTTTGAGTTAACAATCTATTGTTACAATCAAAATAAGCAGTATTTTCTCGTCAGCCATTATCCATGGATCCCCGGTCATTCATGACATTCAGAGTTTACTGAATATTCAGAATGACACCGTGTAATACAGAGAAGCCTAAATCTGGTCGCAAGTAGTAATTTCCGACCAGATTTAGGCTTCTCTGTATTACACGGTGTCCAAAAAGTTTGGTCATCCTCAGGTATTTCTTGTAGAGACCATCCATAAATTACTTCATGGCTTTTGGAGAGATTTTTTTTGCCGT
>JAQIXT010000151.1:0-61079 GCA_034700445.1 Stenotaenia linearis
GAGATTCCTACCGTCGGTCCCTGTTCCCCCCGCCAGTGCCTCGTTTTGGCGAGCTGCTCACACAGCAGGGTGACGTTGTGAAGATTCGGTTTTCTCACGGAGTTTAACACTTTCTGACTATTTTTTCAGGGCCTAAATCGGTTCGTTGTACAACGGTTTTTGCATTATAGATAAAAGTAAGTAATTTTTCACGTTTTTGATGCTCAGTGTGAAAATATTTTTTAAAATAATCCTTTTTATTCAAATTTTGAGCTGTTATCCATTGGATGTGCTCGGTATCAGTCGGTTGTTCTGGTATCTGAAATTAAAAAGAAAAAAATCGATTGCAATTGCGATTTTATTTAAAAAATCCCCTGTCCGTTGCATTTAAACTTGAGCAGACGACATGTTTGATTTTTCGAAATTTCGCCCAAAATGCTATTTTTTCTAAATAATCGAGCTTAAAATCCCCAGAAATACTTGTTTATACTATTAAGACGATGAAACAAACCATTTGTATAAAGTAATTTTCAAAATTTTTATCATTTTGTCCGTTTTCAATTGAACGCTAAGCAGACGAGAATTTTTTGTTTTTTAATTCGTGAAATTTTAAAGAAATTTTCTCGTAAATCTGCAAAAACCTCGACAATATTTAAATATTTTTTCTTTAATATGATTAACCGATTTATGTATTAAAAAAAACTGTATAAAAAGTTACCGTTTTTCTCATTTTCGGATTATTTTCTCAGTAGCAGACGACAGCGGGTTCAAACACGTTCCGCTTCTCGACGTCGACTGCGGCCAGGTGCGTTTGATTGGCCGTTACCTGAATTTCAAAATCGTTCAACCAATCAGAGCGCGCGATTTCGCGCTTTACCTTATTTGGTGTTCAAGTAAGTTTGAAGATTTTAAACTGATACAGAATGGATTTTCAGCCGTAATTTTGATTTACAGTGACAGTTGGATCGTTTTGCCGGCGTTATGATCGGATTTAGATCCTGCACGATTCCATCGAAGCTCGGAAATTGGGTGAGTATATTTTATTCAGTTATTAAGATAAAAATTAAATTTATTGATACGCATCTTTATTTACAGGCGGATCGACTACACGAAAAATCTAAACATGGGAAAGTAGGCAATTTCGTAAATAATAATCGTCAGGAGCCAAATATCCTTAGAAGCAATTAATATAAGAGAAAATTAAGTTTATTTAATCGATTTTTTATTGTACAAAACAAGATTTTGAATTTTTTGTATAAGATGGAGTAAATAAATAAATTTTTAATTTAAAAATGTATGAATTTTTAGTACAAAAAACTACATTTTGATTATTTGGGGTTACACCGTATTTTCGAGTGATTTTAGTAAATATTTCAGCAACTGGATGGCACTGCAATAGTTCAATTGAAGAAAAATGAAGAAAAAAATTCTTTCATGATCAAAAAGGAAGAAATCCTTTAAATTCACGTTATCACTCAACTATAAAACTAATTTCTCAAGTCATATATATGTACATACGTTGAATCTCATTATAATTCGTCATTTCCACGTAAAGATATCCTTTATAACATGTATTTTTAATTACCAATAATTGTTTTGATGATGTTTAGACGAAAGTTTACACGCTACAGATAAGTACTGATTCTGATTTCCATTATGTGAATTTGTTTTAATTTATACAATTTATATCGCAGGCAAGAAAAGAAAAGGCCTAAGAAATTACATTCGATCGTAATAAAATATTTGATGTTTCGTTCAATCCGTAAGTTTTTATTTTAAATTTCTACAATTCGGATATAAAAATTCTGGAAATTAGTTTAGTTGCTGTTTGAACGTTCAATGTTGGATAAAACATGTTTTGTATGAAAATAAATTGTAAATAAATAGCGACATTAAAGACTAATTTTGTCTTTCTTTTATTTAACGGTTTCGTTAATTCAATTTACAGTTTGATATAATAGAGTACATGATGTTACTAATAAAATGTGATCATGGCACAACAGGTTTATTCCAACACATTTATCACAGCATTTAATCTTACCAGGATCAAAGTCGATGGACTTACAAAAATTCTAAAATTTATTTTATTTTTGCCATTTCCCAATCATTTTTTCTGCTATTCACAGAATTCATTTCTACAATCTAAAATTAAAAAACAAACAGAACAAAAACGAAATAGAATAAAAATTATTTTTAGCTACCTGTTGTTACACGAATTATTATTAGAATTTTTTTTTTCAAATTTAATAAATTCTAACTTAATTTCATTCCAATTATAGACCATATACAAAAATGTCTTTATTCACGCCCCAATTAAAGTGAATTTTCACCGGGGTTTTTGTAATTTTGTACACTTTTCTTCACAACATTCCAAATCCTTTGGAATAAGTGATTGCTTTTAGAAGCCTGTCCCCAAGTTTTTCTTTACTCGAGTATTCAGGCAAAAGCAAAATATTGAAGCAAGTATGAGCAGTTGGTAACCTGAAAAGAAAAATAATTAAAATCTAATAAAGGAAATTAAAATTTGAGAACGTACCTGTCTGAATCGGAACCATTTTTTGAAATTATTAACTTCAGTTTGCTTAGACCTCCAACTGGAACCCTGTCACTTCCAGTTGTAAATTGCAATAATTTTCGTTTTTGCTCTAGTGATAATTCGTGTACAATTTCCCAAAAATATCTGAAATAATTTTCTTTTAGTTTTAATTTAATTACTATAAATGTTATCAAATCTACCTAATGACGGGAGACTCTGATGTATATCCATTATCGTATTCGGTTGCTTCCTCCAAAGCATTGAAATCAAAATTCTACGACGAAATAAGTCAAAAATCAACATTTTATCTCGAAATTTCAAACTTTCCGCGTCTTACCTTATTTCCACACACTAACAACTCGACGTCCTCCGGTCTAAAGAGTGCCTTAAGTGGACTTTCTTCCGTCACCATTTGAAATCCCCGTCTGAATGCCCGAAATTGCTTTTCGATTGATTTATTGAGAAGAAAGTCTGCATATAAATCAACAAATTCCTGTTTGTTTTGCTGGTTGACAAAAATTTGAGATCCGTTTTCTTTTAAATCGTATGTCAAGTTTACGCCGAATATGTCGGTATAACCGATACGGAAAGATAAGCCGAAAACATCTTCAACATCGTCGCCCTCGTATTGCAGCAACTGCATCAATCCTTGCGCTAAATTCTACGATAATTTCAAATTACAATTTGCAAGCTCATAAATCGGACAAAAATACTCACGGGATCCCATTCCACAAGGTCGGGAAATCCTCCGATTTTACCCATTAACTTCCGGTAAACGACGAGTGGAAAATGGACGTCCAAAATCACGTTATTGTATATCGCCAAACCAAGAACTATTCCTATGAGCGTAAATTGCGCGTCGCTTTCGAACGAGGTCGGATTAAACCAATATGTTTGCGTATCCGCATTCAACGTAAACATGGCTAATGAAACAAAAAATTCACTTACTTTCAAATTTCTTTGTTATTTTAGAAAACAAATTACCAAAATCTGGATTGAAAATTTCCTCGACGACGAGTTGGAAAAACTCCTTGGACACACCGCCTTCGTCGATGCCCTGCTCGCCCAAGAACTCGACCACAAGTTGTTTCTTCAAATCGTTCGGGTTTTCCATGGCAATCATTTCCAACTGAAAGTGTTAAGGGAATAAATAGAAGGCTTTGTATCTCGTTTCGATCGTTTTACCTCGACTAAGGCATCGTCAATGATATGATCGCGCCGTACTCGCAACTTGAGGTACGGATTTGATGGAGTTCCGTGCACGAAACTCTGCAAAACTGAAATTCTCCTCTCGCTGTACATCCGAATCCGATTATCGTAATAAAGTGCCATCGCTCGCGTCGCCGGTGTGAGAATAAACCCGTAATTCATGAAGGAAAACTTGCTGCTTTCCGAATCTTTGTAGTAAACGATGTCTTTATGCATTTCGATTTGATCGCTGAGCGGTTCGTTGTAGAAATCTTCGAACGGTATCAATGGCTTGCGACAATCGATGATCCGAACTCCCAATTCTTGCGCCAACGGGTCCAACTTCACTTGCTTTGGTTCTTTCGACTCTCTCCCCACTGCTCCCTGCAGCAAATCTTGCAAATTCTCTTCCGCGTCGTTCAATTCGTTCTCTTCGGCGATCACCGACTCGCAGTCGAGTTCGCCGCCGAAAATACTGGCGTAAAACAGCAACTTCATCAGTTTGGTCGCGGCTATTACAGCCACGTTGTCATTGATGCAGTGATCATTGGCGTTGATCACGTGCTCGGTTATCACTTGGTGCAGCGTTCCGACCATTTCCTTGAGCCTTTCGGCGCTGTACTTTGACCAAAACCGGACTAATTTCCCTTGTGCCGCCACCGGCAGTTGCGCCCCGGCTCTGCACACGGGAACCAGAGCCACCGACGTGAAATCCTGTAAATGTAACGCAGGAATTTCCATCACAACGATGAACATGTTGATGTAATTCGGGTCCTGTTCGAAACTGTTATGATACTTCAAATCCATCTCTGCGTTTTCGGACAAAATCAGCAGTGCGTTCGACAGGGCACCTTGAAACGGTAAGCCAGGGATCTCGAACAGAGCCTTGAAAGTTCTTCGCAGCGACGGAACGTCGACCGTCACTTCGTCGGGTTTCAGTTTCCAATTGTCGTTTAACGCTTTCGAATCTTCGTCTTTATCTTGGTCGTCCTCCATCGCCCGAAGATCTTCCTTCGTCAACATTTCGGCCTTCGGCATCTGGCTTCGATCGAGGACGAAACTCCGGTTGAGATACTCCGATTTAGAGAACACTTCACCTAATGTTCTTATAAGTAAGGAATAATTGTTTTGTGCTACGCACGTATTGATAATTTCGATTAATTTCGTTTCTGTCAAGTAATACGAGTTGTTTGAAACATTTTCTGCAATTGATTTCAATAATTTTAACGGTTTTACACGATTGTAAAGAAAATGGGACGAATTACCGTTTAATTCACTGCTTTTACTAGAATTATCTGCACTTGAGGTCGACGGAAAGTTCTCATTACATTTTAACGACAGTTGTACGTCCTTCAGAGTATTTTGTCCACTCAATTTATTGAAATTGCTCGAAGACGACTCCTTAATGTCCAACGCCGATGTCGACGGTGGTAATTTGGCTATTTTGGGTGGATTTGGTTCGCATAACTGTGCCCTTTGGTTAAATAATTTAAGTGCTTGGGCTGCCGCTTCATTCGGAGTCATGAAATGTGCCTTAAATACGGCGAAATGTATTTAAAAACAAAAAAAAATAATCAAAAAAGTTCAATGAATACCTTGCCACTCGAAGCACAATACACATTAGTGCAATTTGAATTCCCACAGCCATCGGTCAGTTGGTAGTAATAACGTTCGATAAGTTTCTTTGCAGCTGCTCGTTTCCTACGTAAACGTAAAACGCACTTTAAAGTCGACTCGCAAGATTATGTGCCAAGTACTTACATTCCTGACGGATCCGAATCTCCGTTTTTCAATTTATTACCTGCAATGTTTGACGATATTTCGTATTGCCTGAAAGAACAACACAAAACATGTAGTAGCGTACTATATCACCGTGTTTACTATTGAAAAGTTAAAATTCGGTTGACTTCTGCTTATCTATTTTTATACACGTTTAGGCTTGCTTGTTTAAAGCAGAAGGTACCTTGCGGCTTCAGGTCCGCCTGAAGATATTTTATCGTCTTTAGAGTTCATAGAATGGTGTAGTTCACCGACAAGATTAATGTAGAAACTATTATCATCACCACTTTTAAGTCGACGCTTTACGTTTCATACAGTACGTCGTGCGTGGGCATGCAAATGCAAAACGGTCGACGGGGATGGATAAAAAAAAATTCTACACTTTTCAAAGCGCCATTTTCATCTATTGCGAGAGGTAAGGTTTAAAATTTAATCAACTTATAATTTTATTTTTTTTTGTGGCTGATTGGTTGAAATTAGTGTTAAAATAATATTTTAATTTTTATTAAGTTGTTTTTATTATTTACAAATAAAATAAAAGTATAAAAAGTCTGTGGTACTTTACGACCGAATCTACTGTAGTCTAGAGGGAGATAACGTGATTCATTCAAGAAGCATTTTTAAAAGTTTTATGGTATTTAATTTGTGTATGTGTTTTGATTAGCTGGAAATGTATTTTGGACATACTATACTTTATTTGCAAAGTTTTACCTATTTTGGTTGCTTGGAAGTATTGGGGAAGACGGAAGAGTTGTTGGAAGTATTTTGGGACCAATTACTGATAACGGTGTACCGTTATCAGAAAATTAGCTGAAAAATATGATAATATTTTATTGACATTTGATTTCATTGTCCTTGATTTCTGCAATTAAAAAATTACTTTCAGTTTATTAATCTTTTTTATATATTTTGTTTGCCTTTATAATCTTGTGGAAGTTTCCTAAAAACTGACGCAACATTTGCTAAAATGTCGAAAATTATGTTCATGGGCTTTGCTTATTTTACATAATTTACATAACAAGTTACAGAGATTTAACTTAACGATTTGTTAAGGTTTGATACTGAGGAATTTCTGTGAGCTTTCGCAATCTTCCCTTTCGGCCACCGTAGATGAGGCATGACTTTCATTTTGACTTACGATCGAACATGATTGTCAATGATGACATCATATTTTTCATAAATCTATTACTTTTTTTAATCCAATAATTAATAAATTCAACAAATATTATACAAATTTAAAAATTTCAGTACAAATTTCTTGCTCACCTTTTTATTTAACAAAAAAAAAATCTCATCACGTACCATAAATATTAATAAAACAAAATTTTATACAATCTTAAAATCTGACCATAAATCAAAAAAAAATCTTATATTTTAATATGCATCGACATGTGCGAGATTTGTGTAAGCAGATGGCAACAACAGAGCGAAATCACATGTTTGAAATTGGACCAATGGCGTTTGATACACGTAGATGCTTGAAACCATCACCTATGTCTCCCAATCGTCTCGCATTCAGCTGAACAGCAAAGTGATCGGTCATGGCGGAGAAAGCAGAAGGTGTTGTCGCATTAATGGCAAAAATTGCATTAGACATCGTATCGAGTCCATTGAATTTAGCCTTGGTCGCTGTGTGTGGAGCTCTGTTATATAAAATCGTAACATTAAAACGTCATTCTGTGACTACAAAGCCGCGCGAACCAGACTTGCCGAAGCTGAAGAAACGTGACTTCACACTCGAACAAATACGTGAATATGACGGAACAGGTGCCGGCGGTCGAATTCTGGTAGCTGTCAACGGAAAAGTGTTTGATGTGACGCGAGCAAAGAGGTTTTACGGACAAGGTAAAAATATGAAATCAACCCTTGCCTTAAAAATCATATTTTTTTTTTTGGAATATCAAATCAATGGTCGTTCTGAAATACGTGTCGCGTTTCTTTGCAGGTGGTCCGTACTCAGCATTTGCTGGCCGAGATGCATCTAGAGGTTTGGCAACGTTTTCCATAGCGACTCGAGACGAGTACGATGATCTCTCAGACCTGAATACAATGCAAATGGACAGCGTCAGGGAATGGGAGATGCAATTCACAGGTATTATACGAATAAATTGAAAAATATTCGATATCATATTTAATTTTCATATTTCTTTTCAGGTACATATTTGAGCGATGAAACTTATCTAACAATAAATGCATGTGGGCGTGATAATGTTGGTGTTTGCGAACCACGAATTGAGGAAATTAAATATTTAAATGCTTATCGTTTACGTGTTGAGATGGTTGCCAAAAGTTACTCTGAATAATTCATTTCATATTTTTTATTTGAGGGGAATTATATTTAGATATTTTTGGTTTTCGGTGTCTACTTTCTCGAATTTTTTGAATTTTTCACATTTTTAGGGTTATTATTGATTGGAAATATTTATTTTTGTAGAAAAATACGACTACGTTGGGCGATTATTGAAGCCCGGTGAAGAACCGAACGATTATTCCGAGGACGACGATTGCAGTCAGAGTGGAACAAAGGTTGATGAAGAGTCGAAAGAAGAAATTAAGTCAGATAAAACAAAGGATGATTGAAAATTATATCAAAACATGACTTAAGGTATATCTAATGACACGGCCAATGATTAAATAATACGTTCGAAGCAAAGTCCAAGTTATAAAAAATTTTTAAAAACAAAGGAATTGAATTTCCCTTGAAGAAAAAAAGAAATATTTAAAAAAAATAAAAGAATTTGAACCAAATTAATTAAATTTAATGTTTTTTCATTTCCACTTTATCACGTTGACGTTTGAACGCAACGTTAAGAGTTTAGCAAAAAGATGTTTGCGAATTTTTGTTTTAAAAAAAGGCAAATAAAATATCATTATATCAATTTTTATCTCAAAACTTGATGTTCAAAGTTTTGTGACACCGAAAAAATTCAGTAAAAAGTTTTTATACTGTATATTATAGATTAGAACGTTACTTTCTATAATTTCCAATCTAAGAATTGTTACTGGTAACTGTTTTTTGATTTTAATCTTTGTCTTGTCTGTACATTTACGTATTTTTTGTTTCAAAAACGTCTGTACAACTACACTCTTCTTGTAATTGAAAAATTAATCGAATTTCTTTGATCTTAGTGCCTTGAAAAAAATCCAAGTTGAATTTCTATGTAACTGCGAATTTTGTTAAGTTGCCAAGTACTTTTTTTGTTAATTTTTGTTATCGATAAAATTTATCTTGTTAAAAAAACCCTAATTGAAAAAAAATATAAAAATTAGCGTCGCTAACAAACTTTTAAATTTTCTGTATAAATAATTCGTTATAAATCCTATAATTTATTTCCTCTATTTTATCGTGTGGAAATATTTTCATAGATATTAATAATTTTGCTTTCAATTAAACACGATGTGATAATTTTTTAATTAAATTTAAAAAAAAAAAGATTCTCTTATTATTTCTTTAATAAAAAAATAATTAAATAGAATTATGTACATAATCCAAAAATCATAAATTCGACACAAGAACACTTTTTAATTTTGGAATTATTTCCGAATTTTTAGAAACAAGAACACTTTTTAATTTATTTCTTCCACTCAATCCTTGCCTCAGTCTTTCTCGCTGCTCTTCTTCTCGCTTCAGTTGCAGATTTTGAAGTATTTTTTCTCTGAGCACGTGTTCCTGTTTGATCAGTTTGCTTTTTGCTTTCTTTTCTTCTAAATCTTTGCCTACGACGCTCTCTTTCTTCATTTCCTCCATCTTTTCCTCTCGTCTCTGCAGTAATTTCTCACGTTCCAATGCCGTTCGATATCGAATTTGTTCCTTTTGTTTGATAATCTTAAAAAAATAATAATCATGAATAACTTAGATTTAAATTCGTGCATTACTAACCTTAATTTTATTAAACAAAACGCTTAATAATCGTTTAGCAGCTACTTTGCGATCGGCTTCCACCTTTATCCTTTCTTGCAAGGACAATTCAAGCGCTAATTTCTTTTGTTCCTCTAATTTCTTTCTTTCTTCTTCCTTTTGCTTTCTTCGCTCCTCCCTCCGTTGCAATTTCAATTCCCGTTTTAACTCCCTTTCTTTATCCTCTGCCTCCTGTCTCAATCTACAACATAAAAATCGAAATTCAAACACAAAAATCAATTTTTCTATTTCAATCAAACAACCTTTCCTCTTCCTTTCGCCTTCCTTCGGCCTCTCGCTCTCTCTTAACTCTATCCTCCCTTTCTTTCTCCAACTGTATCAATTTTTCTCTCTCCAAACGTCTTTTCTTCACATTTTTCTCTCCCAAGTGATTAGTCCGGTCAAAGTCAACCTACAAAAACAACAAAACATAAAAATTAGTTTTAAAAAATTCTTTTTTATATAAAAATCGAAATCACCTTAACATTGGCAGTGAAACACTTCCCATCCTCATTTTTGTGCATCAATTTCATCCCTTTAAATGCATCCATGGCCTTAACAAAGCCAATATACTCTTCGTACTGCACGTACGCCTCGAAAGTCAAATCTTGTCCGAACGAAAAAGTCTGAATACCGCACGAACTCCTCGCGATCTCGCGTCGATACGGATCCAGCATTGGAATATCGATGCACTTAATTTGTCCAAAAGTGGAAAAAACTCTCTTGAGAACAACCTCGTCCGGTTTATCTTGCACCGAAGCGCCTTTACTCGCAAACCAACGACACGGGAGCTGCTGAAAGTGAATCGTGTCGGGTCTCTCGCCCGGTCTCATCTCGTCCACGTTCTTAACGTCTCGGAAATACGAATCCCAGTCCTGTCGCGTTGGAAAATTCACTTTCGCCTCTACCGCGCGCACTCGGAGAGAATCTGGAAAACCGCTCAGTTTAATAGTTCTGTTATCTAACCGACTATTTATGTTTTTTAATTGGGTCCTGTTCTCAGCTTCTCCTTCGAAACGGATGAGTTCGAGAGTACTCTTGCTCACTTTGAGGGTAGTGAATTGATGGGGTTTGACACCCACTTTGATTTTTTCCATTACTTCCCAGTTTGAGATGGATTTTCCTGGGACTTTGAGTTGCGGCAGTTGTACCGTTATCGATGTTTTCGCCATCGGTTTTAAATATAGGCCCTGAGGTTCGTGTAGGATTTGAGATTCGCTCGTGTCTGTGCATGGTTGCATGGTAGTGTTCATTTCTGGATCAAATAAATTGCATTTAGATAGTGTCAGTGGGATATGGTCAGTTCATTGCGATTAGTAACACCAAAACAAACCAAAACACAAATGGTGGAATGTCGCAGCGTTTTAGCACTCGAGCGCGCTTTGGTTCAGCGAGAGGATGTTTGGTTTTTACGGATAGCTGATAGGGCCATACTCTTCTTGGTTTTGATACGTCTTGTCTTGTTTAGATTTGTTATTTGATGCCGCATCAGCACTCTGACCGTTTTAAACAAATAAATCTCAGATTTTCCTTCTCATCTTACTGTTTTGTTACATTTTTTACTTTTCGATTTGTTTGTAATCTTATTTGTTTTCTTTTGAGATAATATTTTGGAGTCAAATCGCTTTCCACAAACCAAAAGAAAAGTAAACAAGTTAGTTACGGGATTAATTTTTTCCCACAAGCTTAGAATATTAGTTTTTGCATAATAAGCCAATTGACATTGATTCTCTAATTGTTTAATCTGGACCAGAGAACTTGTTTGTGATGATCTTTAACGTTTTTAAATAAAGATTAAGCATATAATCATGGTGATTATAAATGGTGATAAGAAAATTTGACTATTAACCGATAGGCTGAACTTCCTTAGAGATTTGACGCAATCGGGGAACTTCCAAGGTTGCACTCTAGCTTTAAGCTTGGAACAAACAACAGCTAATCATAAAACTGATGAAACAGCTGATCGAAAGCTGGAAAAGAAAAACAGCTGTTTTCGCATTGAATATCATTGTTTATTCAGGATGTTTATATTTACATTTTAAAATAAATTTTAAAACAATAAACGCTAGTCATATGAGATAGAAAATTATTTATAAAACATTTGATAAAACTGGTTGATATACATTAATTAAATTTGAATGATACGAGATTAAGCCAAATTAATCTCTTATTGTTATTTTTTTAAAAATTATTTTGAGAATGTATTAATCCGAGTGAATTGTCCTTGATGAAAATTTAAATTTCCCACCAAAAATGACGAAGCGTCGCACCAAAGTGCGCCAATGGTTGTGATAGGTTGAAATAAGTGGAAAATAGCAACTTATAATACCGGACTCTCTCATGTGCATGCATGAAAGAAGAACAACTGAAAGCCACGTTTTGTAATTAAGTTACCGGCTTTACTGATGGATATTGAGCTGATTGTCAAAGAATATTCGCAAAAGGCTGAAAAAGCGGTTAGTTTACCAATAAATTTAAAAAAATTAAAATTATTTATAATTTATTTCTGTAGGAAGCCGAAATTAAAAGACTTACGAAAGAATTAGAAACGATGAAGTCAGTCAACACCGTGCAATGCCCCAGCAGTGGAGAATTGGAAAAGCAGAGACTAGAGAACACAAAACTTAAGTCCAGATTAGATATATTGAAACGAGTGAGTGCTGAGTTAAATTTGTGAATGCGATGTGCAGATTTTAATATATATTTTTTTACTTTTAGGCCTGCGCTTTGGAAGAGAGCAAACCTCCAAAATTTTCAAAGAGCTCCAAGTCAGTTGACAACATGACTGGTAGCGTACAAAACATTCTCCGCGACTTATTTGAAATTGCCGTGAAGGAAAGCTACGAAGATTTGGGCGAGCCAACTTTCGTTATTCATCGGAGTCAGAACGAAAAATTCGGCGATTACGATTGTAATGCGGCGATGCAAATAAGTCCTGTAAATTATTTTAAATCGAAAGTTTCGTAAAATTCATCCAATATATTTTTTTCTAGCTGTTGAAAGGTATGAAAGGCGTTAGTACGCCACCTCGAGAAATTGCTGCGGTGATCATTTCAAATTTGCCCAAAAACGATGTCATTGAAAAAGTAATTTACTGACTTATTTTCGAGTTAATTTTAATCGAAATAATTTGAATTTTTAAGGCAGAGATTGCCGGTCCTGGATTTATCAACGTCTTTCTTAAAAATTCATTCATCCAACAACGTTTGCATGATACGTTACTGAAAGGTGTTAAATCGCCGTACCATGGTCCTCGGTTGAGCGTTGCAGTTGACTTCTCTTCACCGAACATCGCGAAGGAGATGCATGTTGGACATTTGAGGTCTACGATCATTGGAGATAGCATTTGCCGTGTGTTTGAATATGTTGGCCATAAAGTTATGCGGTTGAATCACGTTGGCGACTGGGGTACCCAATTTGGAATGTTAATTGCTCATTTACAAGATGAATTTCCGAATTATTTAAGTGTTTCGCCTCCCATTCAGGATTTGCAATCGTTTTACAGGGTAATTTACTAATTAATCTTGTTAATACAATGAAATTTATACATATTAATACGAGTAGGCATCGAAGCTCCGTTTCGACGAAGATGCTGAATTCAAAAAGCGCGCTTATTCTTGTGTGGTCAAATTGCAAAATCATCATCCAGACGTTATCAAGGCATGGAAATTAATCTGTGATGTATCGAGGAAAGGTGAATTTAAGTATTGGCTGGGAAAAAAAGTGAATTTCTAATATCTTTATTTTTCAAATAGAATTCGAAACTATTTATAAATTACTTGATATAAAATTGATCGAAAGAGGCGAGTCATTTTATCAAGAAATGATGGTCGATGTCGTGAAGGAATTAGAAGAAAATGGCTTTTTGGAAGAAGACAACGGTCGGAAAGTGATGTTCTCTAAAGGAGCCGAAATCCCCTTGACGATCGTCAAATCCGACGGTGGTTTTACTTACGATACTTCCGACATGGCTGCACTCCGCCATCGCGTAAGGGACGAGAAACACGACCGCTTAGTTTACGTGGTAGACGCCGGACAGGCTCAACATTTTTTGAGCGTCTATGCTTGTGCCAAGTTAGCTGGCTATTACGATCCAGATAAAGTACTTGTCGAACACGCCCATTTTGGAGTAGTCTTAGGAGAAGATAGGAAAAAATTCAAAACTAGATCTGGCGACACTGTTCGATTAGTCGATCTGCTAAATGAAGGTCTAAATCGATCGCTGCAAAAACTCAAGGAAAAAGAACGAGATAAAGTAAGTTTTAATTGATTTTATTTTGTAACACTGATTAACTTTCAATTTTCGGTTTTAAAAGGTTCTAACTAACGAAGAGTTGATCGCTGCGCAGAAAGCTGTAGCTTTCGGGTGCATTAAGTACGCCGATTTGTCTCACAATCGGACGAACGATTACATTTTTTCGTTTGATAAGGTTCGTTAAAATCAAAATTATTTCTCTTTCAAATTGAAATACGTTTAACATGTTTGTGTTTCAGATGTTGGACGATAAAGGAAACACAGCGGCTTATCTCTTATACGCTTTTACTCGCATCTGCTCAATTGCTCGGACCGCACAAGTCACCTCCGAGCAGCTTCGTCAGGCAGCACAAAACGGGCCACCAATTTTTGATCATCCCAAGGAATGGAAGTTGGCTAAATTGTTACTCCACTTTTCCGATGTTATTCTCCAGATTTTGGATGATTTGTTACTTCATTCACTTTGCGATTATTTATACGAAGTTTCTTGCACCTTTACGGAATTTTACGATAAATGTTATTGCATTGAGAAAGACAAAGAAACTGGTAAGTAATTTAATAACTAACTTTGAAAAGTATTTTAAAAAATTATTTTTGAAATTTATAGGCAAAATAATTAAAGTCAACATGAGCAGGCTACTACTTTGCGAAGCTACTTCTGCTGTAATGGCTACTTGTTTCCATATTTTGGGAATTAAAACCGTAGAAAGAATGTAATTTTTCTGAAATCGTATTAAAAAATAAGTAAAACAAATCGGGTTGTTTTTTTCTTTTAAACTTATTTTACTTTGATAAATACAATTGTGGCGTAGAAAATAGAAAGAAATCGCATACAGAAAAAGCAATCGCAATAATATAAATATTTAATTTAAACTCTGCATATCGAGAAGTTGTTGATTCAATTTTTCTTCTTTAACTCTTCGTAAATGATATAACTGAAATAGAGTGACTTTATTTTAAAAAAAGAAAAATAAATGTGTAAAATTTATATTTACAGTTCTTGACTCTACGAATTTGTGTAGAAATTCTTCAGTGTCCATTTTGTTTTCTAAAAACGTGAGCGCTAACTCGTCAGATTCCTCCTCTGCACGCAGTGCAGCGAATTTTAAATGTTGATGGATACTCTCGGGTGTAAAACGTCGAGTTAGTTCTTGAAATCGCGCGTTGTATTCGTCAAATTCACTACGACAGGACAACAACTGGTCAACCTTATCCAGAAGGTGCTTCTTTTGACGTTCAATTCGTGGTTGTTGTTTCACATTCTCCTCTGATTTTTAATAAACTCATCAGTTTCAATTATTGTTACTTTTTTCAATCCATACTTGCGAGGTTCTCATTTTGGACGCTTAATTTTTCTAATTCCTTTTCTAGTGTTTGCATTATAGGTAATTTATTTATCATATCCGATAGATTACTGTCGTTACTGTTCAAACGTTCGAGTTCCTTAATACTACAAAATATGAAGAATTAACCAATTGCCTTTAACACATTTTAAAAATAAAATCACCTTAGTTCTTTCAAATCAGGAAAGCAACAAGGCACTTCCAGTGCTAAACTAGATCCCTGAAATTGAAAAAAAAATCAGAATATTCTGAATAATCGAAATTGAAATCGATAAATTACTAAGATTGGATGATATGTGCCCATAGACATTAACGTTCCAATTATACTCGACATTTCAGTCGGAACAAATGGCGGCGGTGGTGCTTTAGCCGAAGAACTTGAAGAAAATTGAATTAAAATCAATTGTGTGATACTTAAAATCGCAAATTACTGGCAAGCGATGTCCAATATAGGCGGCCTCATTTGAAATTCATTAATAATCTCTTCGATGATTTTACTTAGATCTGAATGTAAATGAAACTGTTCAAAAATTAAAAATTATAAACAAGTAATTAAGTGAGTTTATGTTGACTTCGTACACTTTTTAAACTAACACAGCCAGTCACTTTCTGCTGATCGTTGACCCATGGATGCTTCACGGGTGGAGATACTTGAATGTCAGGTTTATCTTGAGGAAAATAAGGCGGTAATAATCTAAAGGAAAACACGAAAAAACGACGTGAGTAAAAATGAATGAAAAATCAATTTTATTTATTACATTATTAAGAATATCGTTGAATTGCCTATGACCAGTGGAATTCTGTAATCGGTATATCTCACAACCTCGACGATGCTAGAGGGAAAAGGAAAGTAGGGAGAATTAATAGTGCATCTTGCACAATCTGGGTACGGTGATCCAATATGACTTTTACTTGGTATGAGATGCGGTCAGCCGTTCAATGTGTAAATCCCTTTGCTTTTGTAAAGGGGTTGTAGTCGGTTCGGCATCTTCTCTTTTCCGAAATAAAGCGTGAAACATGATTCACAAACGTCAGTCATCGACTGCAATTGAAGTTTGTTGACTAGTGATATAGTTTACGTCAGCGAGTGCATGTTCCACTGACGTCATAGCTAAATATCGATTTTAAGAACTTGTAATCACAAGTCGATTTTTGATTAAATCCACATTTTATTATTAATAAATACGCAGTTAATGCGTTTGTGTGTAATTATCAATATGTCTTTATAATTTATTAAGTATTCTGTTAAACCAGTCAAATAATTCGAAGCTTTATTTTAAAACTCGAAATTATTTATCGTTTAACTTCCAATTCCGGCGACTCGATTCTTCCCAAGTTTGAACATGTCCCACAATCCTTATCGCGGATGCGTAGTGTAGCAATTTCATGTCATTTATATTTCCACAAAGAGGCCAAGCATTTCTGAATATTTTTGCATTGTTGTTAGCTGGGGACTGATATTTTGCTATCGTTGCTGTGATCAAGTTAAAATAAATGCATTTTACTCGGTAGGTAAGTGAAACGAAGACGAATTTGAAATATAAACGACTAACCTAAGCTCGAAACGGTTAGCGGTTTTGAGTGCAGCTTGCGATGTTTGTCCGAGACATGGTTGCTTCAAATTCACCTCAAACAAACCAAAATTTTTAAAAAATCCCTCAATCGCCTCGCACAATTTTCGAAATCATGTCTTATCGAGTGACTCGACGACAAAATATCGCGAGCTAATTAATGAAAATCGCGTTTCAAATCGTTTTATCGCTTTTTACTTCCCTTTTAGGCTTAAATGAGTCAAATTCTCACTCGAGTTATTGAAACGATTTTTGCTCCCTGCGAAAACTGTTAATGTGATTGACTTTATTCTTCCCAATATAGATTATGTATTGATGAAGGCACGTGTAATTGCGACAGGAGTTAGTGATCAGTACTACATGACATCCAATCATTACTATTGGACACAAAGGCAAACGAACTTAATTCTTCTTGGAATTGATGTGTATAATGCCAATAGCGACAGGTCCCAATAACCACAGTAGTTTAAACTCTTCTAACAACCATATTCCCAGCAACGAGGAGTGTGGCATTCGCGACGTTTGGGGCGGCAATTTGGAGGATGAATTTCGACACATTCGACAAATAGTGCAGAAATATCAGTATGTTGCGATGGTACGTACGATTAATTCATTTATTCACACCGAAATTACGTAACGAAACGAATTTTTTCATACTTTTAGGATACAGAATTTCCTGGAGTCGTTGCACGGCCTATTGGAGAATTCAGAAGCACGGCCGATTACCAGTACCAGCTGCTTCGATGTAACGTAGATCTTCTAAAAATCATCCAGTTGGGTCTGACTTTCCTTGACGAAAATGGTAAAACACCGCCCGGTTACTCGACGTGGCAATTTAATTTCAAGTTTAATTTGACGTGAGTTCTGTTCATTTATGCTCCTTTTTTATCTTCTTTTTTTTTTCGTTTATTATTTTTACATTTTTTAACATTTAGTGAAGACATGTACGCCCAAGATTCGATAGATTTACTTCAAAATTCGGGAATTCAATTCAAAAAACACGAGGAAGATGGGATAGAAGTGCACGATTTTGCCGAGCTTCTAATGACATCTGGAGTTGTACTCAACGAAAACGTTAAATGGCTTTCCTTTCATAGGTATTTTACGAAATAAATCGATTTCTCTCTCGACGATTTAATCGCAAATTATGTGTTTTTCTAGTGGTTACGATTTCGGTTATCTTCTCAAGTTACTGATCGATCAGAACCTTCCATCGGAAGAAGCGGAGTTTTTCGATTTACTTCGGATATACTTCCCCAGTATTTACGACGTGAAATATTTGATGAAAAGCTGCAAAAGCCTCAAAGGAGGACTGCAGGAAGTAGCAGAACAACTAGAGGTAGAGTTTACATGTGGTTCAAAGAGTTTTTAGGTGGAGCTTTTAGCTATTTGTTTGTAAACGTTGTTGTCATAGCTGGAGAGGATAGGACCACAACATCAAGCCGGAAGCGACAGCCTCTTGACTGGTGCTGCGTTCTTCAAAATGAGAGAGGTAAATATCACTTGTTTTAATCGATGCATTTCATTGATTTATTTCATTTTTCTTAAATTCAGATTTTAACTAATAATTAATTAAGTTTAAATGATTTCTATGGTTTGTTTTAAATACTGAACAATAAAAGAAAGAAAAAAATTAAGTTTTTATTTGTTTATTTATAAACGTATTTAAATACAGAGAAAAAACAGAGAAAATTGAGAAATATTATGAGAAAAACAATGGGATCGAAGTTAGGCCTATTTGTTGGGATGGGAAAATGTATCGAATTGCATTTCCACTTGAATTTTTTACGTAGTGAGTAAGAATAACGACATACCCTGTTTAAATAAGTTTTAATGTAGTCATGTTGGAAATTGATTCTTTAAAGTCGTGAGGGAACGTAGAGAGTAGCTGAAAGTGGGAACTGTTCGTTGTTTAGAATGCGCAGTATGGTGGTGGTTTGGCCAACTATTAGAAGTTTTAACCGTTTTTCGCGTTTAAATTTTTCAGATGTTTTTCGAAGATAATATCGATGACGCTAAATACTGCGGACATTTGTACGGACTCGGGACCTCTTTTGTAATGAACGGAAATTCCTATCACGACGAGCATACCAACCACAATAACCACCTTAACAACTCGTCTGCATCTACCACTACATCCTCATGATAAGAAAAATAACTCGATGTGGATTTTAAGGAAAAAAATTTAAAAAACGAAAAGAAACTGACCGATGAGAAAATTCTCAAATCGATGAAATACGTGGGGAAAAGGAATGCAACGTTAATAGCCAGACAGAACTGAACAAAAAGAAAAACAAATAATAATCGAAACAAAAATACGTAGAAAAAACTGAAATATTGTGTCACCATTGCACCTCTTGTTTAAACAAATAATTAAGTGTCTTGCTAAAAATGCCCTAGTTTGGCTTTTTCTTAGTCATTTGTAATGAGTAACTAATTAAATGCTACAATTAAGAAAAACTGTCATCCCCAAAACAGTATATTAATGAATTATAATCAATTAAACTAATTTGTATTTATGTAATATTATTCCTTTTTTATTTGTAAAACTAAAAAATTAAAAAAAAAATTTGAGAATGAAGTCGGAAGCGTTCTGCGAGTTAAATTGTGTGTCGGCTTTCAGGTTGTAAGTTTTAATGATTTTTCTTCTTTTTATCTTGACAAAATGTACAAAATTAGTCGCGATATAATTGATATTAGAGAAGATCGTCAGCGAGACATGAAATGTTTGTTGACCATGGTGACTCAATTGAAACTCAGTTTTTTTGGCTTTTTTTTGTTTGAATTGAAATTAATCTGCACCAAGTCATAATTGATTCATTTTTGTCGGTTTCAATTTCACTTCGAAGCTTTGTAACATGGGAATTGTATTTTGTAACGAATGCAACGTTCTTTATTGGTATAAATGACGATTATTATTGGTGATACATGAAAAGTATCAAAATAGTCACACTATTACATCTGATTTTCAACTTTGAAAAGGAAAAAAGTAGGAAAAATTATCTTCCATTTGAAACCAACAATAGTGTTTTATTATTTTGTTTAATTATAAATAGAAAAGAAAGCTAATCATGGTGATGTTTGATTTATTTTTTTTTAAATTTAGGACGAAATATTTCGTGGAATTGAAATTTTACCATAAAAAATGTTAAAAATATTTGAAAAAAATAAGGACATAAACGAACCTCAATTTTTATTGTGTAAAATTGATGGCTTTATTTGGGAGTTGGGATTGGTGATGATTTTTATGTAGTGAATTAACTATTCCTTTTCATGGACCATAACTTTTTTTAAGTGTAATTTCTCACCAGTGTTAGTTACTATTTACTTGTGCACTGGCGAAAATTTGTGAATAAAATAATTAAATAAAAGAAAAATAACTTTATTAATTTACAATTTTAAAGTCAACAAAATTATTGGAAATCAATTTCTACAAGATCGATACTAAATCATAATCATCACGTGACAGTTTTATGGTTTTAACCCCACTCAAATTTTCATTTTATCCACAGATTCAGAACTTGGAAATGTGTCATTAAATTCATATTTCGTTTTGGTGTTGGAATTTGTTTTGTAATTTTTATTCATTTTTAATGTTCAAACTAATTTTACTAATTTTTGTATTTACTAAATTGTAAAATATCAATAGATTGCTAACAATGTTTGAGTTTGCATTTCAATCATCATTTGACACTTCCATTTCAGAAAAAAATGTTTATTTAAAAAAGATGAATAAAATCAAACGAGAATGTTGTGCTTTCTCATTATCACTAGTTACAAAGCATTAATTTCTTATTTTATGCATGTTAAACATAACCTTTCATTGGCTAACTGGTTGAAGTTTACTCTTTCCAAGAATAGATAAGATGGTTTTTACAAGAACTACTTCTGATTTATTTTATCACTTGAGTGATTTCTTTTTTATTTGAGAAGACCAAACAATTATGCCATTTTTGTTGCATAGAAAAATAGATAAAAGAAACAAATAAAGCGGTGTGGAGCTGTTAATTTTTCTCCGAAGCAGACGTGCTTTAGCAAAACAAAAATAAAATAAAAAAATCCAAATTTCAGGGCACCATTTGCTTTCCTGGAAATATTTCCAGTTCAGTTGTGAATAGCTTAATCAGAAGTGAACTGGAATGAGAAGTAGCGAATCATTTACATTTACATTATTTTAAATTTTATAAACGTTGAAAATTTTAAGAAAAATCTTCGGCAATAAACAATTTATAATAATTTATAAATTTAGTTCAGTTTTATATGGTTGGCACAGTAAATTTGTAATTTTCTCCAGACTCCGTAAGTCAGCAGTAAGTCAGTGACGCAATATCCTGTTTCCCTTAAGTTGCGTTTCGTGTTGTTCCAAAAAACGAGGGTTCTTTTATCAGTTTATTATAGCGATTTTTAAAATTAAATGGCTTCAGCTATGGAAGTAGACGACGAAGATGTTGAATTGCCGACTTCAAGCACAGCCAAGGGAGACAAGAAACGATTTGAAGTGAAAAAAGTAATTCATAAATGCGTCAATGTGTAATCACATTTTCATATCAATTTTTTTTATTTCAGTGGAATGCCGTGGCACTTTGGGCATGGGGTAAGATATACAAATTTATATAAATTTAAAATAGTTTGTCATAACTAATGAATTATTATTTTTACAGACATCGTAGTAGACAACTGCGCGATTTGTCGAAATCACATTATGGATCTCTGTAAGTATTCTTACGAATTAAAATAAAAAACCAGTTTTAAAAATATATTTGAATATATTTAGGTATAGAATGTCAAGCAAATCAAGCTTCGGCAACAAGCGAAGAATGCACAGTGGCCTGGGGAGTCTGTAATGTAAATAATTTTAAATTATCTTGAAAATCAAAATATAAAATAACTACATTCACGATTCTGTCCGAAAAACAGAATGAAGTTTGATTTAATTACACTAACCTAATTAATTTTTCTCTTTGATTTTTAATTTAATTTGGCCGACGCCAAAATTCAAAATAACGATAAACAGTGACACGGCTTCAGAACTTAACGCGGCATCGCTAAATTAAGTTCAAGAACTTATGAAAATTTACAAAATAGAATCTTTTCACTTATTGAGCCTTAACGCTAATGAAACTTTATTTTAATACCGAATTTCACGCACCCTAATAACATTAATTTCTAATTTAGCACGCATTCCATTTCCACTGCATCTCTCGCTGGCTCAAGACTAGACAGGTTTGTCCTCTCGACAACCGTGAATGGGAATTTCAAAAGTAAGCCGTAAAAAAAAAAAAAAAAAATTTAAAAATATTCATTTATTCAAATTAATTTCAGATATGGACATTAATTTTTTCGTGAATTTTGATATCTATAACGGAAAAGATGAATGTAGTCGATAATTTTTTGTTTCAAATAAAGTGATTTCTTTTGTTAAAAAAATTGAGTAAAGTTTATTAAAAGAAAAAAAAAGATTAATCGAGCGATTAGGGAGGGAAAAAAATAGCCCCAGAGCGTAATAACACCGCCGTTAGATGTCGCATGAGTCTCGTGATCCCAAACAGCTCGACTCCGAAGAAAAGTGCTCAGAGAAATATATCGGGGTCGAAGAAATGGCCGCAATTATTCGACGCATGTAGAATTGCTCGCCGAATAAGGATACGTTGATTATTCGAACTGGAACAGTAAAATAGCGGTTAGAATGCGAAAATCATACACGTTGTTGACCAACTGCTGTCATCTGGCGATTGCAAATCATTCACTCAACTGATCGGATGTGACGGCTTCGACTCCCATGATCGCGCATCGCAGTAAGTATTGGAAACAACACAAATTTCGTTGCGGACGACCTTCTAAATAATCGCACGCTACAAATCAATCGAATGTTTACGACCAAGTACGTTAATCGTGTCTGCGAAATTCCGTATTTTTATTCAAATCGTTTCCTTTCGCTGCCACCCATCATGGCCATAGAATTGCGCGCAAAAAAAGATAAGGCAAGGAAGGACGAAAGAACGAAAAAAATCAAAAAAAATGTGTAAAAATTAAAAAAGATTGTTGACCTTCCATACCCTACATTTTTACTCGCGATTTTTACCTTGCGGATTTTACTTTTAAGCCTTATTACGAGCGATTAATCTCCATTTTTTTTTAAAATTTTTTTATTTATTGAATCAACTGTGAATTTTTTTAAAACTTTTTTTTAATGTTGAAATTGAAGAAAAATAGTAACGAAATTGAAACAAAATTGAAACAAAAATATGATAAGTGTTGAGTGAGTAGTAAATGTCAATCAAATATGTAGGAGGGGTCCTTGGCTAATGTATCACGCGAACTATAGTTTTCACTCACTATTTATTACTGAAAATATCGCTCTGATCTCAGATCAGGTTTTGCCCGTCTCTAACAAGTCACCTTTTTTTTTCTTTTTTTCTTTTTAAAAACTCTTTTTCTTTTTAATCGCGGGTCAAGATGACTACCATCTCATACTTCATGATCCGGGATAATAAAACATTATTAATAATATATATTACTAACTGTGGTTTCACGAAAACTAGTGGTAAAATCCAACATTTTATCATCTACGGCGCTTTTGTTTCAGTCAATTGACTGCGACATTGGCCTAGTTTTCATCGGGGAGCTTAAATTCGTGATTTTTAAAATAACCCATCGGAAAATAAATATTCACACACAAGAAAAGGTATTTGAAGTAACTGAAGGTGAAGTTGTTTTTAAATTTTAAATTAATTTTTTTTTTATGCGAGACTAGTCTGCTTTGATGTTACGTTCGGTTACTAAACGATTTTATAGCCTCACGCATCCATAAATTTGAAAGCAACTGTCGAAAAGGTAGAATCGATAAACTAGTTTTTCTAATGGGGTTTTTTAGTTTTTTTTTTTTTAGTTTTTTTTTTAAGTTTTTTTTTTAAAGTTTTTTTTTTAGTTTTTTATCCCCTACGTTTTGAAAGATGACGCCTGCTTTGTGTTGTGGCTGAAATAATTGTTTATTTCAAACAAGTGACCTGGAAATGTGTATTTACAATGAAAAATAACTTTTGGAAAAAAAATTATTTACATGAATGACGTTGATTAATACGTCGGGAATCCCAATCGACGTTATCGTAGATTCGTACGTTCGTTGTGTGACGAAACGCGTCAAAACATGAATTATCCTTGACACGTAAACGCGTTCATTGCTTTGTTTTATTAAATGGGTGAAGTGAAAGATTAAGTAACGATTTGCGTGATTTATTCGTTTTTCACAAACGTATTGGTTCGTAAGGGCGTGATGGGGTGTTTTTGATTTTAAGAACGCAGAACGGGGATTTTTTTTTTTGTTTTTTTTTGTTTTTCCATTTCACAGTACAGCGAGCAATGAATTGGTGTCATCCATGGTAAGTGCTGAATCGAATGTTGCAAGAAAGATCATTTTTTCCTCATATTAGCTCACAGATAACCAACATTAGTGAGATACAATGCGAGCATTTGTTCTATGGTTATCCCGCCCAAACTACATAGGAAAAGCATTCATGAGGGAAATGTACGCCCTTAATATTAATTTTCGCTCAACATTTTCGATTTTAACGCGTTTTTACGCTTACAAACCGAATTTCGTGCGTGAAAATCGAAATTTCAAGCATCTGGTTGGACAATTTCGTGTTTTGCTTTGGTATTTCGCAGGTGTATTAGCGTGGGCCCCCATTTGCACAATATGGCTTTTGAAGGTTACAAAAAACATGAAAAAAAAAATGAAAAAAAAATCCAGAGGGAAATTAAAGGGAGCCCTGTGGCATCCTTGTCACTGATTCCCCCATGCGTGAGAATGGGAATGGGAAGGAAATGAGAAAAAAAAACTAGGGGTCATTATTCCCTCACTCCTTAATTGTTTCTTTAATTTTTTTTCTTACCTTGACCACAACACGCAGTACTAGTACTGAATTAGAATTCAGAAGCCATAACTTACACAGTAGACAGCGTATGTCATTCATCAAGACGTAGTTATTCGATTTGTTTACTACTATTTATCGAGAGAGGCCATGTTTGTTTGGTAAGTCACGTTCTTTTTTGCTCGAATTTGCAATAACTGATAGGGTGAAGTGGGTGTGGAATGATATAATTATTCATGTTGTGTAAATGAAAGTAATAATTTCGAAATTGATGATACGAATTGAAAATTATGTGCATTTGATTGCGAGGTCGTTGATGCCCGTGTTAAGATACGAAAATATTATTTGCGGTTGTTTTTGTGAGTTAAGTGTGGGGGTTAAGTTGTTTTCACCTTTCTGAATGTGATTTTAGTCGATAGCAATGTAGATGTGAAGAAAGCTGTAATCTTAAGCTGGATTTGTGGTGTTTCAGCTGAGTAACAAAGAAATCGATTCAGTTATGAAGGTGTAACATGAATTTGGCGCATTGTTGAGCACCTTGGAAATTATTAGTAAAATTTCAATTTGTTCTATGGGTCTGGCACTGAGCCTTGGTGAAACGAGGTTCCATATGTTGGCAAAATATGCAAAATAATTGCGAATTTTGCTTTTTGGCAAAATTAATTTTTTGAAAAAAAAAGTGGAATTTTTTCATTTCGTAAGTTTTAATGAAATTGTTTTAATGAAAAGTGGATCGGGGTGGAGCCCTTTGCATTATTGGTAATACAATCACGTCACACTTGATAAAAATGAAAACCCAAAACCAGTTTTTCCACAAAAAATTCCTTTATTCGAATTTCTACTAACAACTAAAGAAAAACTCGGGTCCTTGGAACAATCGGGATGGAAAATAACTCGCAAACGCTCTTCTTGAATACACAGTAGTTCCAACTTGTGTCATTAAAGTTTACCTGAAATAGGAAGGAAATAAGCGATTTTACCTCATTTTCCCAACAATTTTCCTTCAGGGCTTAGAAATTTCCGTTCCCTTTGTCGCACTGGATGACAAGAATAGCTGTACATCTAAACTTAGCTCTTGTACAAGGTGGATCAGATAGTCAAGATTGACAAAGCTCATTATCATTTCACTTAAAGGATCTTTACACAGACATTGTGTAAGACATTGTCTACAACTCGAGTCTCAGACTGATAGCGATCTACGTACGGTTTCATGTGAGCCAGGAATAGAAATTTTGCGTTATGCATTTTCTAGAAATTGAATAGTAATGAGCGGGAGGAATTTATGCTCAATTTATGTGCAAACTAGAAGCGAAGTATTCAGTTAGTCGAAAGGAAAAACTCGTTTCGTAAAATAATGGTGAGATTTATTATAGTATTATGATGTAATGAAAAAGAAGGATTTTTCCATTTTTTTGATTAATGGGACTTAATTTGCAACATTTTGAGGGATGCGTTTTATTAAGGTGGGAATTTATAAAAAAAATTAATATTCTGTGGAATATTTACAAACTTGAAGCGATTTTGCGTGGAAAAAATAGGTTAAATTCCTTAATGTTTGTTTTGAAATTTACGCAGTTTTCGCTTTTCTTCGAAGTTTAGTCTTTTTAAAGTTTATTTTCCTCTAAAATTAATTTTATTTTCATTTTTGACTGGTCGTAAACATTTTAATCGCGTTTTAACGTATTTTACACCTGAAAGTGGGCAAATAAAAGTAAAATTTCCGAAAAGGAAAATAAAAAGTTTTTATTGCATCGCATGCTGCAAAATGAGGACTTTATTCACATTTTTACATTTTTATTACGAAAAAAAAAGACATTGTGCATTTACAACGTCATTAATGTAAAATTTAATCATTACGCCGCACTACCGTTAAATTTAAAGGGGAAAGAATAAATAACGTTTTCTTGATCCCAAATTTATATGCCGAGGAATCGATACGATTTCGATTGATCACGTGATCAAACCATGTCGTTTACGCTGGCAAAACAAAATAATGGCGACTAAACAGAGATAAACGCTAATCTTTGCTTTGAAATGTCAAAAGATCACTTGAACATATCATCGTTTAAAAGAGGAAACAAATATTTGAGATATTTTTTGCTTGATTAATTCCAGATTGAATGCACTTCATAACGTAGTCCATTGTCATCATGGAGAGTCCGGACGAAGATGACATAGTGACCACTGAGGAGCAACTGAAGATGGTTGTCGAAACTGAAACTGCGCACTCTTCATCAAGACTGGAAGCGTTGACCAGGTGAGATCGAATTTTGCTTTGTTTTTATTAAGTTGAGTGGACAAGTGGGGTCTTTGTACTTGTTCCAATAGTCGTGTCTCTGCAGTGTCTTGGAGTTTGGTTGTCATCAGATTGGTGTTGAAGATTTTATCTGATTTGTCCTAAAAATTTATCTTCGAGTAAAGTTAATATCTCATTTTAATAAAATATATAAAACTAGAAATGAAAAGTAATTAGTATTCTCCAGGGACCCTTTGACACTCTTGATATAAAGGTCCTTTGTGGTTATGTCCCACTAATGATGAAAAACTTAAAAGTCCAATAAATTAGGATCAGATCGGATTTTCCCCCCAAATAAAATCCGATCCGACGGCAATCATATCTTAGAGACGCTGCAGAAACATTTAGGCTTAAATATACAGGTAGAAAGCGGTGCAGTTAAGTTTTTGAGCCCTTAGGCAAAAAAACTATTACTGGGAACCCCTAATTTCATAAAATAAACTTTAATCAAAATAGGTACAAAAAAAGTCGCCCTATAGCCAGAAAGCTTGCGATATAGAGCCAGTTGTACTAATCTCAGTTAAGCGTTAATCTAACATGTGGTAATCCGCGATTACCGCTAACTGCGATCAGTGCAACCGGTCCTTACAGACTTTTAATTATTAATATAATCGACACTCATCGTTCAAGTCTTCCGAGGCATGGACGTTGATGGTCATCGAGTCCCGAAGGCTATCTTTAAATTCGAAATTAAAAAAAAAAAAGTGAAAATTCTTCCCAAATTACTCAGGGGCCTTGGTCTGCCAAATTAACGGAGACCGGGAATGGAAGAGTATTTACGGTAAAATAAGCAGGTCTTGTTGGCCTCGAGAGACTCCTTTTCCTTTGTTTGGCTCAGGTCACTCGCATTCACCGAGCCGTTTCATTTACGCTGCAGTATGAGCGGAATAAACGTGAAAAATAAAACGACATGCAGACATGTCATTTTAAAGTCAACCGGACTGTGGATTATGTCCTGCGACGGTCGGTAAATCATATCACTTCCGGTTTGCATATCACGTTTGGTACCATTCCAATTTATGAAATGCGACCAATCAAACAAATGACCCGGAACAGTTCACTCGTCGGGTGGTTCCGCGAAAGACCGATGTGATTCGAAGTAAAATCTATTCAACCTGAAAGTTTATGAAGTATAGTCGCTCAGGTTTAATCACATTAATTAAATACTGCCATGAACTAATTACGTTAATGAATTTAATTTGTTCAAAAAAGATTTTAAAAAACGGTTTTAAAGGACTAATTAATTCAAAGAATCCAATCACTATCCATTGCATTGTGGGATAATTTGTTGTTTCTTTTCAAAGTTTTTCTCAATTTTAATGAATTTTTATGAATTTTAATGAATTTTAATGAATAGAAAGCTGTTTAATTATTAATTCTACCTTATTGAGTAGAAAAAGGGTTAAATAGGGCGTGGCCAGTTATAAATACCTCTTTAATTTATAAAATATGAAAAAGTTTAAAATTTATTTACAAATTTATTTATAAATATTTTTGTATTTTCAAAAAGTACAATAGGATTATCGATCCGTCTGGATGGTAGAGGTCTGGCTGTACTTCAACAAACACTAAAGAATATAAGGGAGACAAATTTATGAGCTTAGGTAGGATTTCCTTCCTCAAGCTGTTGCATATTCGGTTATGAAATAAAATTGGAAACGAACAAATGCTCAAAAAAGGAGCTTTGAAATTGTTTTGTTTTGCCTTTGGGGGTGGGGGTTATGGTTTCAATTTTAAGTTGTTTTGTTCTTCAGTAATAGAGTAAATATGGTTTTTTAATGCTGTTGAAAAGATGTATTTAAATTTAATTTCCGGTTCACGAAATTCTCTAATCGATTTTAAGAGGCGGTTTGTTCCAACCGTAAAATTTTTTTTTTTTTTTTTTTTTTTGGTTTTGCAATTATTCTTTTAGACTTTTCAGTTAACAATGATTTGTAAAAGAATGAAAATCCAAGATGGTGGGTCCCCTTTGGTCTTGATGGTTAAAAAGATGGTGCGTTTCGTTTCCGGTAGAATTCCCTTTAAAAGATTGAGATGTTTAGTGTATTTAATTGAATTTCAATGTATTAATAGCAATTTCATAAAACCGAGGTATAATAGACTTGGAGGAAATCCTGATTTGTGATTTATAACTTTTACAAGTTAATTATAAGTTTGATTTTAAGTTACGAATCATGAATTGGGATTCGCGCAAAAGTCTGATGTAGCCGGAGAAATTCCACTCCCAATTGTGGAGTGGTTTGTTCTTCAATTCCCAAGTCACTATTGATCTTAATTGAATAGTCCAATTCCAGAAAAATACAAATGCGACTTATTTCCCTTTTTTTCTTCTGAATATCGATCACCTTCACAAACACACACAAAAAAAAACTCAATACACTTTCCCCTTAAAGCCATAAACAAAATACCAATAAACCAAAAAATTTAAAAAATAACCCCTCATTTCCATAAAAATCCAATGATATCCTTGAATCAACTATTCCTTACCACAATCATTGATATGCGGCACTAAATCCACTTTTATTTAACGCACAATTCCTCCTTTCTCCCTCAAAGACTAAAAAATCGATACCTAAACGAGCATTTAAGAAAATAAATAAACAAAACACACATTATTCATTCCGGAGATATTTGTTGACAAACTGATAGCGACACCAAGGATATTAATAACTCTTTTTTTATCCCCAGCAAACACGAATTGTTTACAAACAAATTCAAGTAATTTATATTATTTCAGAGTAAAACCGTTCACAGTTCAATCCGATTATCATTTTTCATAGCAAATATTGGAATCACATGGTTGTAATTACAACCGTAACTGTTGATAAAACTACTGCGTTTGAAAGCAATAATGCAGAATTCGGAAGAAAAACAACCTGTGGAATTATTGCATTCGTTTCCTTTATGTTATTGTTCATGCAGTTTTAATTCGCATGTGTGCAGGCGTTTGATCCTCTTGTATTCTCAGAGGTCTATTTTTAGGTGGCATTTTTGTTTTCAACTTTTTTCTTCTTTCCTGCTTTTAAGTCACCTTGAAGTGTTACCTGTACTGTAACTGAATAAATAAACAAGTGCAACTACGTAGTTATCTTTACGCGCTACTTTTTGCTGATAATTTTCAATTAAAATGCCAGGGTTTTATCAACAATAATAATAGTGAAGGGGAAATTATTTTTTTTCTCTGGATACCTGAATTTGTGGATTGTTTTATCGTTTAAGTCTTTTGAATTGCACAGCTTAAAGGTTAAGTGATGAAATTATGTGTAACCTTTACAGTTAGATCTGCTGATATGCAGTGTGGGTTCAGGAAGTTAAGTTTTAGAAAAGAAGGAATTTGTAGCATTAAGGAGTGAGATCGTATCTTTAATTGATGTAAATTTGTTTTACATCTTATTCGTGTATTGTGTCCAGACGAAATAGTTTCCGGAGAACAAAACTTATGTCTTATAACTTATAAATTCAGTTAATCACATTTATGATTAATAAAGAGAGTTTGCGGAAACAACTTGTATAATTCCATGTTAAATGTAAGTTAGATTTATAATTAACGCGGAGTTTATAAGTTTTGTTTTCCGCTAACTTTCTAACGTATAAAATTAGATAAATTAGAAAGTCGGCGAACAAAATAGGGTTTGTATTAGCTTTTAAAAATAGTTATGAACATGTAGGGAGGAAATTTATGGGCTTTGGGCTCCAGAGGAGCTTTAATCCGACACTGAGTACCATAAAGATTCTCTCTAGAGAGAAATGATATTCAGTTACTAAGAAGTGTAAAAGGGTTTTTGGAATTGTAAATAATGATAAAAACGTTGAAAAAAGAAACTGTCAGAATAAGGTGTGATAGTTTTCATCACAAATAACTCGATTATTCAGTTTATATTTACTCAAATGATTAATATCTGATTATTTCTGGTTATCCTTGGACTAAATTCAACAGTTAGTTGCTTCACGAAGCTACAAAATCGTTGATACAAGTCAAACTTACATTTAACTCGCAATTTATAAGTTATAAACCTCCAGCCGACCCATCGAGGCAAAGATGACCGACAAACTGACCACACTTCACATCTAATCGAGACTGAGTGCCCTATTCATCGAATTGAACACTGTAATTCAGTTTAGCTTGATGGCCCGTTCCAGTCTCCATCTAGATATAGGGTCCCCTTTTTATTGGTCCCCGAAACCCGATTTTTGAGCACAATGTCGCATCTTCTCGCAAAATTTCATGGAATCTTTAATATTTTATCATAAACAATAATTGAATTGTTAAGCCTTTGACGTGGTAAACAGAGAACCGATTAAAGAAAGGATTATGTACGCCCGTTTGCTTCTGTTTATCCTCAACCATATTCAAAGTTTGATTGATTAATAAAATTTGCTGCTAGTCATGTTGCTACGCGATGAATGCCATTAATACTCGCTCGAAAACACCTTTGAACGTTGTCAGTTTCGGTGTTGGAACTGCGGTGCAAAATGACGCAGTTATTAAAGTAAAAATTCAAATTTTTCCCATTCTGAAACCAAAATGGAGTTTTTCGAAATTCTCTTTAAAAATACCGAAAATACTAATAGTTAAAATTATCAATTAAAATTAATAATTTTTTCATAATCATATCAGTACTACATACTTTGTACTGATATAAATACGCCCTTTGGAGCCGTAAATTGATAGAAAATGTGAAATTGCGAACGAGTAGTTTATGTTTATTGGACGACTGAATCACGAGTTATCTATTCTTAAGACGTAAATAAGAATTTTTTGTCTTGCGGGTATTTTAAGTTAAAATTAAATACGGAAAAGGGAGTTGGAGCAAACCTGGAAGTGAAATGCAATGTCCAAGGTCACAGAGAAGAATTCCAGTTATTTGAATGGGGTATGAAATTAAAATTAATTTTGCTGCCGTTTTTATTGGGTTTTTTATTCTGATAGTAAATTTTCATTTTTTCATTTTTCATTGCGCAGGTTTGGCGAGTGGTGCAATCGAAGGTCTAATTTCTTTTTTTAGAATTTAACTAGAAAATTATAGAAAGGTGGTGCAGCGATAATTCGGTGATCTCATTTCGTCTGTAAACATCCCTGTTGGTAATAATGATTGTTTAAACTAGTTTAAACTGCAGTTTGTTGTTTTTATAAAGGAAAAGTTGTGTGAAGCGGTTCACAGAGCCAGTTTAACGAGTTTGAATTGATCTGGAATCATTTTTAGTTAAAATTAACACAAGGACGATATGCAGATGGCCTTAGAGATTATTTTTGTTGAAGAGGACCAATTCAATGCCCTTATAATGACTGAGAACTTTAAAGTCACAAAATTTGAGAAAATTTACAATTTCTTCACATTGGACTTGACAAATATTGACTTATTTGGTAGTACAATTTATTCCTTGAATCAACAAGACAATCCCTAGACAATTCCAAGCAATTTGCAAGTAGTTTTGTATGAATAATCCTAATTCAAATGTCAAAGAGAAATGTGCATCAAAGAACATGTGATATGTTACAATTATGATCGCATTTCTGTGGAAATTGGCTGTTGTCTTTGGTTGCCAGGACAAGTAATCTCTATAGACTATAGGATCATTATTTTTAATAAATAGGAAACTTCCAACTTGAAGTTGGAAGTTCCGGGAATCAGAATACAAAATGGTATGAAAGGGTTAAACAATATTTTTCTTAAATTTTGTTAATAAGAGAAGGAGAGATAACATTTAAGGTTGCTAGTGGTCACTATGTGACTTGTCACAAAACAAACAAAAAAACACAATCCGAAAACTTTACACAGGTCAAATTGTTTACACAATCAAACATTTATACACAAGGCAGTCCCTCCAAATGGAGTTGAGGACAACCAATAAAACAAATACCAAGAAACGAGAAAAGAAAGGCAGAAGAGAGCAATGGCTAAAACAACCAGAGAAAAAGAAAAACCGTAACTGCAATACCATTGGACGTACAGAGCTCTTGCTTAGCAGTCAAACTGAAGTGCCCAGGGGTCCACGAGGAGTTAGAGAGTTGGATTTTCCCCCTAGTATTAAATATATTTAAATTTATATTCATACCAGTTGATCTCCCATAAAAATTTCATTATTTAGATTTATTTAACTTCATCGTTCATAAGCTTTACGCGTAAGTAAAACCGAGTGGTTAAACTATCTGTTCAAGAGTTTACTCCCACTTCAGATGACTCAAGACTGAATTTCCCCTTAAAAAAATGTAGATTATCAAGTTTTTATCATTTTGACTTTGACTCTTCTAAATTAGTAATTAATAAATTCATAAATTCATACAGTTGCTATCAATTTTTTCACATTTTAGATACTGGCACTGTAATCTAACATTTGAGTCTCTAACTGGTGATTCATTCCTTATTTTTACAAACGCATAAAAAGTAAATTTAAACACCCATCTAATAATACCATATTTTAACATGAAAAAATATAATAGCAAGAAATTGAGGACGATTGTATCATTATTTAGCAATCATAACATGACTAATTTGTTTACAGAAGGAAAAAAAGATCACAAATCACAAATATGATAATTTGATAGTGTTTTTGTAACTATAGATTGATGATGATGATATGGAAATAAAAATGTTAATTTGGAGGTGGGATATGTGTTTTCTCATCCTGGTTTCATGAATTGAAACTGATTTTATAATTTCAAGGTGAAAACAAATTATACAAGTTTCCCATTCATAGAGACTGGGAATTGAAAATGCAACTGTGTTTATGAAAGTTGTTATTTTGTTTTTGCTTCTTTGAATGGGGAAATTAGCGGTCGTTCACCAGAAAAAGTTCTGGAAAATAATTTCAGATAATTAGTTATTTGACTTTATCAAAATTATGTAGAACTCGTAATTTGATTCGATGCTTCATCAAGGACTTGGCGAGAGATAAAATGTTAAAAACAATTTGTTTTTCACTAGCTACATTCAAAAATTAAACTAGGCTTAGTTTTCTTTCAGTTTTATGTTTGTTTATGTCATTTACCATTACAATTTGTATTACAAACTGTTAACAAGTGACGTAAACTAAATTTAAACTAATTTTAATTTTACGAGTATTTTAAGCAATGGATGTCATACAAACCTCGATATTGTAACCTACTTTGGTTATAAATACGGTATTTACAGTGAAAATGGTAATTTTTGTTTATTATTGTTTTTTGTTTGGTCTTGAGTGCCATCCTGTGTAATTTTGTGAGGAAAGATGCGGAAGTGGATTAAAATTCAGCCAGGAAAACAGTATGCTGTTATTATATTTCAAATTTAATTTAAAATAAGAGGAAAATCCTCATTTATCCGAATTTTTTTGTATCTCCATGAATGATGTACTAAAATGGGTTAAAAGAGTTTTTTTCCTTGAAAATTTACATGTTGAAATTGAGACTTGGAAGTGTTGACAGAAGTTGCCATACTGAGAAATAATGCCCTACTTAGGGTCTGAGAAGATTATGGTAATGAAATATAAATGGAATTTAATTCTCAAATGCAAACAATATGAGGGAAATAATTTGATTTTAATAATTAAGCTTTAATTACACAATAATTGGTTTATGTATAAAAATTGAATAATTATAAAATGACATAAAAGTTTTTATGAAGGAATGGAAAAATTCACCGCAAAAAATCAGCTTTGCAAATGTAAAGTCAATGTAAAAGTTAAATTTATATTACAGTCGGACCCGCTTATAGCGTCAATCAAGGGACCGGGCTTAAATTGACGCTATAAGCGGGTTGACGCTACAAGCGAATCCGCTTACAGCGTCAAAGTGTTGGCCGGACCGCACCAAACGTGACGCTATAAGCGGGTTGATGCTATAGTCGAGGTCGCTACTGGTGGGTCCGACTGTATTTATAAATTATGAGGTTCTCCGCAAAGTCTATTACTGAAATTAATGTAGATTTGTGTGGGAATTTCATAAATTTCATAAATTTTATAAATTTTGTATCTTTTGGCTTGTCATCTTGGAGTGATGAGTTGAGCTTTCTTCGTGGTAAATTATAAACAAATCGTAAACACATTTACATTTTTTTTGGTTTATTCTTTCGGGAATTGAAAGTGGTGCATACGAAGTGGAGCACAACTGTTACCTTATGATTATCAAGCACAAGTTCATTGCACCACTATGCTTAAATCCAAATGAAGGTCACATGTTCTTACAGATTAGATTGTGGTATTTAATTATGTACAGTGTTAATTAATAATTATGCAATCTCAAGCATTTTATTTCTAAATAAAATTTTAATTTCTCCAACGAGAAGCCTCAAGACAAATTATTGAATTTTTTTTGCACATAATTTATAAATCTGTTTACACAGACATAAATTACAAACAATACAATAAATTAAAAGAAAATTTAAAAAAAAATTAAGTGTCCTAAAAACCATTACCTACTTTTTTAGGAATTAAAAAAATCCTATGGTTGAAGGTGTAATTTTGAATGTAATTCGTTGTAACTGTAAATGTAGAACAACATTATTTTCAACACTGCGCCAGTTTTAAATACAACGAATGTTTAGTCGTAGAATTGTCACCTTGGTTTGTCTTTCGGCTCTACTTGCAGGATTAAAACAGGAACAGAGGACTGGGATTTCTTTTTTTCTTTTTGCTAAAAGTCATGCAGTCTGCCAAACATTGCAAACAAGGGTAATGGAATTGTGTTTTGCTTTGTTTGGCCTTGTGATTTAATTTAAAAATAATAAAAATCCATTAAAAGAAAAAATGCAATGCTGTGACTCCACTGGTGGAACATTCTAGAAATTTGTAAGAGGAAAAATATTGTAAGATAGTTTTGTTTACTAAAAAATGATGGAAATATATTTAAAGTTTTCGATCATACTTTGTGACATTATTTAGGTTTACCGGAAATTATTTTCCACAATCTTCCAGGCATTATTCTAACGAGCAGTTGGACACAAAATGTGCAGTTGGGAAAGTGAATTGAGGTGGGAAAAGCATGTTTGTGCAGTTTACTAGTTGGCTCAGGATCGGCTCTACGGATGCAGTGAAGTAGCATAATCACCTGATCGGTAGAGGGGATTCAGAATTGCAGAATTTCATAACAAAATATTTTTCGTAATAATGTTTTCGACAAAAATTGTTGCAATATTGATCAAAATTGATGATTTGTGGATCAAATTAATTGGATTTTTGACTAAAAATGCTGATTTTTAATTGAAATTGTTGAATTTTTGACCAAAATTACTAAATTTTTTATCAAATTTGCTGAATATTGACCAAAATTCTTAGAATAATGTCTGAAATCTTTCAGAACGTTCCAGTAATGGAGGCACATAATAAGGAAATCGAACACTAGACTTGTTATTGTGTACTGACTAGTACTCGGTGCAAAAATATCAATAGTAAAACAATATAATAAATAACATATTATATTAATTTTTATAGTTTGGTTTATTGACATCCATTAAATGTCTGGGTGTAAAAGTAGTTTGACCAGTTTCCTTGACATTTCAGAGGTAAATAGAATGAAATGGTGCAAAAAATTCACACAAATGTTGAATTTTTTGCTTAAAAGTGAAATTTATTATTTGTTTTACATTCTGTACTCAGAAATGGACGTTTATGATGGGAAACAAGTAGGGGGCACTTAAATTTAAACTCTAGGAAGTGAAATTAGATGTTTGCATTCCTCGCTCGGAAATTCCGTGCCAAATTTTTCTTGGCTGAAAAAGAAAGTTTAAAAAAATTCGATACACCTTTAAAAATAATTAAAAATTGATTGCGGTATCGTGGCAACGGAAATTTCCTTTCATGTCAGAAATTCAATTCTTTAATTTTTTTTTATTTTCTCGCGAAAAATCAGATTATAGCTACACGACAAAAAGTGCTAATTGATTTTCTGTGGCATGACCCAAAAAGTTAGGCCTAAAATCGGTTTTCAACGGCGCATGTCACGAGCGTACCCACTCACCCATGAATAAACAGCCAATCAAACTCGTGAATAAATTAGTCCAATTTCCAGCAATTCAGCGACAATTACGGATGTCATTCAACTTGTATTAATTTCGAAGATTTCGAGACAATTTATGGCATTTCGTCTAGTGACGTCACGAGGAGAGAGAGCAGACTGTCGATTTGTGTTGGCAGAATATTAATTTTTTTCTGTCGTAAAATATGGCACATTTTCCGAGACTGGAATCAGACAATTTGTGAGTAGACATGATTTATTAATTTAATAATTAGAATTTCAAGCAATTTCCTCACTGATTCGAATCCAAAATTTGATCGATGTTTAAGTTGTGGTTTAGGCCTAATCAAGACTACATAGGACAACGATGGGGAGTTTGTGCAGCACAACGTTATGACTATGATGCACTGACAAGGGGACCACATGAATAAGACACTCGTGAATTTGGTCGAATTTTTTTTGTAAGCAGAGGAATATCATTGTATTACAATGCTAAAGTAGAAATTTTCAATGGCTTTTAAGAAAAAAGATATCATTGCCCAAAGTTGCTTTTCCATGGTAGGAGTCGGACAGATCACCTAATCTGTCTGACTCCCACTGTACAACCGCAACGTCAAGCAACAATATCTTTTTTACCATTTGCCATTGAAAATTTCTACTTTAGCATTTTAATACAACAATATTCCTCTGCTTATAAAAAAAATTCGACCAATTCATGTCTTATTCATGTGGTCCCCTTATAAAGTAAAAACGTTACAGACGTTGTGTCCATAGGTTGAAGTGGACGCAAAATTTATATAGTTCCTATAACGTACCGTAGGCGTAACGTTGGGTTGCACAAACTCTAATATTTTGATACATATTGATATTTTCAGTGCACAATATATATCGTTAGTATATCATATCGCATTTTCAGTGAATTTGATATAATTTTCACATGATATTTCTCTCTTTTTAAAATTTATTTATTTTCATTTTTTCATTCATTTTTTTCGCAAAATTTTTTTCTTTTCGTATTTATGATATGATATGTATCATGTATCGATATTTTTACATTTAGGGTCATCCCTAATTAGGCTTAATACTACATCATTCTGAATACGCGTGCGCATGTCCGGAATTGCAATTATTACATCAAACAAAACAATGAGCTTCAGTCACAACTAGGACGGAAACGATTTTATTATGAAATCATGAATTTTTCCCCCTTTTTTTAACACCAAAGCTAATTGTTTTGATTTTCATAATCAGAAATGTTAATCAAGTTGTTTATGGACCCTGGAATGACGTATGTTTTCGTCAGTGCTGCTGTCCGCTGACGTGAAAAGTTGTTTTATAAAGACCACCTGTGGATCACTTCTACTTGTCTCATGCCACTCAAGTAGTTCCTGGTGAGATGCAAAAAAAGAGCAGTGTTATGCCTATGAATGGACTGTTAATGAGGCTAATCTAAGAGTTGCCGAGTAAATGAATGCAAAGCTATAGTCGGAAGACGACGGGAGCTGTGCGTCATCTAGAATTAAATAGAGGCTGGTGCAGTAGGAAGCGAGTTCTCGATAATTGACTGGTTGACCCTGCACAGAATGAAATAATTTATTACAATGTTTTTAATAGTATGAGACACGCAAAGATGTGATCATGATGTTGATGATGACTTAATTTTCAAATGGTGAAATTTAATTAAAAGTACGGTACATAAATAACCCTTTTTAAGGTTTGAATCGCTGTTTTGTGAATAAATAACATGGCAACCAATTCTTTCTTAATCAAAAGTAGTCAAAAAATTTGCGATTTCTAATAACACCCGCGAAGTTTATTCGAAGAAATACGGTATTTAAATAATACTTAGGTGTTGGATTATTCCGATGTCTGTAAACATGTAATAAACACTTCGGTTAGGTTAGATTATAACGCTAATTTTAATCTTGCATTTACGTTGTAGATCAGCATGTGGTTGATTGTTTAGTATTATTACCATATATCATGTGCTTAATGATTAAAACCTGCTAAGGGCCATAAAATGAACCCTATCATCTCAGTTCATCGAAATAAGAATGGTACAACCTTGAAACCCCAAAATACCTAAACAATTCTTGGTAATGGAAAACTATACTGAATGGGACATAAGAAACTTTAATAGTTATCCGTAAAGAAGCTGAGTAATTGAAATCTAGACAAACCTGAGAAAGTAGCTCACAGGAAGAAAATGGCACACGAATTTCACTCCACTCTTGGAAACTGCCCTCATTCTGCCAAAAAGACATTGGTATTCAAACAACAAAGAAAAGGAAAATGTCGACTTCCATTAACAATGTTCTGACTTGTTTCTAATAGGGGATTTTCATGTTTGAGTTTGTTGTACAAATTCTAGATTTTCTTCATTTATTTTCTGATAACTGCATGCAAAGTTAGCACCAGCATACCCAGAATGCTTAGAGTAATAAGAGACACCAGTGCGCATGTGTGAAAACCCCTCATCACAGATTTTATTTAATTCTAGAAATGAGACCTTTGTATTACAAGCCATTTCTCAGACTCAATCATTAATTCAGTATCTTATTTAATGCTTCGTTTCACGTTTCTGTAGTTATTCATAACATCCTGTTCGTTAACCAGTAGTTAACAATGTCCTTGTATGGCAATCTGTAATCTTAGGACTTTACCCTATGAATTACAATGCATTGAAAAACAATTCCAATGCAGACACCATAGAATTAATATTGTGCAACATTTCGTTGTTTTAAGCCTTTCTGTTGTTTTCAAGCGAAATCTGAACGTGTGCACAGAACAATGAACACAGGTGGATGAATATATTATTCAATTTGTGGGTAAACCATGCAATCATTTTGTAATTGAAATAATCTTTCCATTATTTCCCTTTATGAACAATTATGAAGTTTAAACTGATTGAAGTGATAACTATCACAGGGTGGAACATTGGAGTTATTCAATTCCAATAAGGTCAACACTAACAATACACTGGAAAACAAAGTTATAGTTTCCCTTCCTCTTTAAGATTAACAAATCTGACAGATCCAAGGTCACTTTTTGCATCTTAATCAAGTCAATTGTTCTTAAATTAATTTCGATTCAAACGTTCAATGAATACCAATATCAAAATTGAATATTTTTTTTCTTTCAAATTTAACAGCAAAACAGGTTGTTATTTTTTCTCTAAAACACTTCCTACATTATTAATTTGCCCTGATGGAAAGGTGGCCAAACTAACAGTACTAATAGATCAATTGTAACGATTCATAAAATTCAATTGGAATCGAGCCAACACAACACTTGAACACTTTTTCAAATCATAAATACAAAAAAATAAAAACTGAAATTATAAAAAATCGAAGCGAAATAATCCGAATGTTTTCAACTAAAACCCAATTTCATTTCTCATTTTCTTTTCTCTTATTGCGCAAGTCTCAAAACACAATCCAACAAAATTGAGTATTGAGTATTGAGGCAACGCAAGTAACAATGGCAGTTTTCTATGTTCAAATTATTGTACCCTCATAAAAAATATTAATTTATCGGGACTTTTTAGTCGTTTGATCACTGGTTAATCACATTATAGACTTTTATGATTAAAATTGTAATCAACTAACCTTAAAATGATTAAATTAAGTACTAATAATGATTTGAAAATGATCAATTATTTTTGTAAGGCTGAGTAGCGCTAACGTTTCAGCTAAATTAAGTCAAACGTGTATTCCAACTTGACACAAATTTAGTAAAATCCAAACCAAAAAAATCACTAAATCCTATAATGCAAACAACTTTAAAACAAATTATGAGCGAGCGATTTCTCCCGAGACCTCGCCTTGTTTCTTAACGCTTTGTAAAGCTTTTACCCGGCTTCCATCAGCCTTCAGAATTTTTATATCAGAAATTTCTTTGTGAAGAAAGTTGATGTTGATTTCAGGTTAAACTATTGATTGATTGCAAGAGTATATAAATGTCAAGTAATCATAATTTATTTCAGGTTAAACCATTTTTTCCACCATGTCATGATTTATTGAATTAATTACAAGATTTAATGGTTAAAAAATAATTTATGAGGAATAAATTTTGAATTTCATACTTCCTAGTCGTCGCTCTAATTCGAGATAAAATAGAATTTCTACCTGAAAATCTGTGAAAAAGAATTTGAAAATTACAAGGTTTGGGTATTAAAATTAAGTAATTCATCCTAATGAATTTCGAGACCACTTATCGAGGCTAAATATTTGTACTCAAATAATGAGGAATAATCTGTCAAGGTCACAGAAAATGAAATCATCATTTTTTCCTGTTTACAGTTTTTTCCTCGCTCAAAATTTGGAATTTAACTTTTCCTTTTAGAAAGGACCTTTGAAATGTGTGACCTAATTTTCACTCAATGACCTGAATTGGTGAGCAACAGGTGCAGCTTACAGGTTTTTCTTGCAAACCATTATGCAGTTTATTGATGTATTAACAAGCAATAATTGCCACTAAATGTTAATGGTTTACAATTTTTTTTTCTTTTTGTTTTTTCTTCTTTTCAGTTATTTACACATCTCTAAAGTGATAAAATTTATTTAATAGTGTCGCGAGTCGTAAAAAGATCGAAAATATCAACGGTTTTATAACTCGGTCGCGAAGCGCGTTGTTCTTTTATTAAAATTCTGTTTATTTCTAGTTCAACTAGACTCATGAGAAATTTAGCGGAAAAAACGCGTCGCGACAAGCTGAATAAGCACATATCGCATCTTGCTTCAATTGTGCCCATCGTCTCCACAGCAACCAAAAGAGTTGATAAAACGAGCATTTTGAGGTTGAGTGCAGCCTTCCTTAGGATTTATCAAAGTAAATTAATCATTAAAACCTTAAAAAAATTATTTATTTAGCCCACAACATCCAGTTATCGATTTTCGCGTGATTTTGACGTGATGTAGTGTAACGATGATTTAGCACGAGCGCTTTAAATTCACCTCAAGTCTTGTTTATGAAAAACGCGATGACACGTGTGTCTGGTGATGTAAATAAAAATAACACGTTTAACGGTCGCAACGATTTCGTTAGATGTGGTTAACGGTGAATTTTAGCGGTATCGTAAAGAAATTTTAGAAAATTCGCTTAGACGAATGGATTTGAAATTATTATCCTCTCAATTTCGAGGGTTTGAGCACACAATTGTTGTTTTGTGTGCAGAGTTCATTATTTACGAGAAACGAACTGTAACGTGTGAGTAAACGTTCCACGTTGCACGTGGAGAAGTGCTTGCGCAAATTCTAGTATTTAATTATACACTGGATGTTGTGGCTTCATCAATCCCAACAATTAATTCGTATTTTATGCGAATAAATTGGTTTGTTTACAGCTTGGGGTAAGAAACTCAACTTTTTTATTTTTTTAAATTTTTTATAGATTTATTAACAGAGAAATCACTAGTACAATGGCGGCCTTGTTTTCTACAAGATGGTCAATTGAGCAGTCTTTTATTAGACGTTAGTATGACGTAATTGTTGTGTTGTTTTATTTTAATTTGTGTTTTTACTCCAACAGGCGCTAAATGGTTTTTTGATTATTTTGTCCACCTCTGGTAAAGTGATTTATGTATCGGATGAAATTGAAAAAATTCTTGGCCATTCTCCAGTGAGATATTTACACGAGTGAACTTGAAATTATTTTAGTAACTCTTATTTACATTTCCGACAGGTTGATATTATAGGTCACTCGGTGTACAACATTATTCATCCCGATGATTATCTTGAAGTTCAAAAGAATTTACAAGTAACTTCAGGTAATTTGAAGAAGAAAAAAAAATTTTTTTTTTATACTTTTTAAATTTTTAAAAAATATAATTGATGTCAATTACTGAGTTTCCAGCTTGCATTTAGTTGCTTAATGATGTCAGAATTGTTCTGGATGACATTTTGAATTCGCTAAATTCAGGTATGGAAATAATATGCAATTTGTCATGTGATGCTGTGATTGCTGTTCTATGGATGTATAATGATGATTAGTGTGATGCTGGGTTCTTAATTATTCTGACGTCATTATGAAACTGACTGCGAGGCGGACATAAATTTAGCATTTAGGATTTTAGTGAAATTTTATTTTATTTTCTATTTTATTTTATTTTATTTTATTTTATTTTATTTTATTTTATTTTAGATAATGTAAATGAGAGGCGCTCGTTCTTTTGTCATCTGTCAGAGCGAACTCTTTCCAGGAGTGACTGTGGGAAATATGATCTCGTTAATGTGGTTGGCCACGCAAGGATAGCCGATAGCAGAAATGGTAAATTTGGGGTTTATGAATAAAAGTGAATAAAATTGAACGATTTTTTCAATCAAAATAAAACGGAAGCGAGAAATTTCTCGTTTGGAAATCGATCAGACTCGACATTGAAGTGATTCTGATCGATTTCATAATCTTTGAAATGAAAAATCATTGATTTTTTTCCCATTGCTGATAAATTGTTTGTGACTCCGCAGAAAATTTACTTATTTGTGTGGTGCGACTTGTACGTAATCAACCTATTAGTGAGATTTCGTGGATGGACGGTTATCAGAACGAATACATCACACAACATGGTTATGACGGAAGAATTATTTGTGCAGATCACAGGTACAAATCAATAAATTCAGAAATAAAAAGAAATCCTAAAATCGATTTAAATTTTTTAGAATTTCTTTGCTTATCGGACATACACCAGAAGAAGTATGTGGGAGAAATGCTTACGAATATATGTTTTCCAAAGACATTCCTGTTGCTACCCTTGCTCACAGAGACAGTAAGAAATGATTTTAAAAATTTTCATTTTTCCTCGATTTTAGTAGAAAAAAGAAAAATGAGATTTTAATCTTTAATACGATATCCCACTGCTTTGAATGTAGCACAACTCCCTGTTACAAATGAGTCGGCCTACACTACAGGGGGTTATGCTAAATTTAGATATAGTGAAGAGTCTGATTACTAGTTTGTTGAGAGATTTTATTAATAGCTGCGAGTTTGAATTTAATACATGTTTACCTCGAGAAGAATAAAATCTAATTTTCTTTCTATTTTCAGTGTTCGTCTCAAATAGCGGGGTCGGTATTGCTGTTTATCGTCTCTGGACTCGTACAAGAAGTCTGGTCTATCTGAAGACCCAGGGACATTTGCAGCAAAACTTTCGTTTGAAAAATAAGGACACTTTTCTCTGCATTAACAAAGTTTTGAGGTATTTTTTTAAAAATTAACACACCTGGTCAGTGCACCCAACGGAAAATAATGTTTATTGCGTTCGAATGATTGTTGTTTGTGAGAAAGAATTTTCTCGTGATTCATTCGAGGAGGAAAAGAGAATTAAAAATTATATCCTTTGAGCATTAATTAACGTTGGATGCATAATTGACCATGATTCATGCGTTATTCGGAATGTGAATACAAGAATTCGTTTATCAGCCCGTAAATTGGCGAGCAATTGTACAATTGAGATTTTGAAGATAGAATTGGTAGTGGGTGGTGCCTTCTCGTCTCGAAATCGCAATGCTTTATCAATATGGGACAGCGATAGGATTTATCAGCACTAATCGTTGGTTGATAATTGTTTGATTTTCGATATTGCAGTGACGACGAAGGACAATTGGAAATACACAAACTGCGCGTGCGGTTCAAACCCAGCTTCCACGACCAACCCGCGGTGGACGAGACGAGCGAGAGATCAGAAACGAGCAACGAAGCCGTAGCGGAAACAGCAACAGTAACAACGGACGAGGAGGAGAACAATGAAAATACGAGCGACCCTTTACAATTACCTAAGACAAGTCTAAAATCTCTGCTGACGTTTTTGCAATCGGCGGTCGTGACCAGCAAATTCTGTTCTAAGTCATCCGAATCTAGCCAGGGAAACGGAGTCGCGTCCACGTCCGAGAATTTAGGACAGGTAATCGAAAAGACTGATCCATGGAGTCAACATTCACCCGATTCATTGCACATCACAAGCGTTTCATCGACAGTGAGCGAGACGCACTTGCTCGACTACGACGGAAAAGACGGAGAGCAATCTGATTGCACCATCACTGCTACAGCTCAGATCATGAACGTCCCCAGCGAATCACAAAAAACACACTTATCCGAACAGACTATGGCGTCTGAGAGTAGCGACGTCTCCGTCCCACCGTTAACTAGTGCTGCTGCCATTGGCCGATTGCGTAGAACTGCAAGGAATGTTGTCCGACTGCCCTCTTATCATATGCCAAGTCCTGACGATGTGCAAATGTTACTTGAGCATAGGATGCACACGGAAATAAATGTGCCTTTAAAACGTCGCTGCTCCAAGGTAACGAGTTCAGACGCTGTGCAACCGGTGGTTAAACGAAGCAGGGGACGCCCCAGGTTAGTACCGAATCATTTTCTTCCGTAATCCTCTCGCCAGGTCGTCGATTCGTACGCTAATCATTTAATCGATACGATAAATCTTCATTTTCTGCCTTTCGACGAGCTGGTGAGAATTTTTTTCTTTTTTTCTCTTTTTATTTTTCTCGAAATTTCTCGATTTTGAATTATGACATAACCGACCTTTAAGTCGCGTGGTGAAAACATACAAAAACGCTGTGATGTTTGAAGCCCTTCAGTAGCACGACTTGGGCTATGAAAAACAAGTACATTTCTAAGAAATGTTCCGAACAATAATGCACCGTGATGTGTATTGAATGCGTAAATTTTCAAAGAAAATTAATTAGGTTGAAACGAGAACTCGAGTTTGTACAAAACAATTTTTTAAATAAGTTAAAATCAAATTCACATTTTATGAAACAAAATAAACTGGAAAATGAGATTTATAAATTGAGTTTATCGATTTATTCATAATAAATATTTTTTTTAAAAATCTCTAACATTTCCAGTTGTAATTCAACAGTATCGAGTAAACAATTGAATAACCAGAAAGAATTCATGAGGAATTTCACCAAATTCCTCAAAAGTTCTTTCCCCTTCAACTTTCGGGAAAAAATGGTCAAACTCGATACCACAAAGAATCAAATTTTCCCAACTTCTTCCCTCACCATTTTTAATGAGAAAAAAAACCCCCAAATCTTATTATTTCACTCACGAAGTCTTAATTCGAATTCCAGTTAACAAGAGAAACGCATTCGACAAAACACCAAGCTTAACTGTAATCAATTAAGACTTACAAGAGTGCAAGCGACTTTCCTGCAAAACACTTAATCGTTTTTTCTTTCCTTTCAAAGACAAAACTCGTGATAAAATTGTCTACCAGTCGAAGAAAAACGCAGACGCTGAAGTTTTCTATTCTTTTGTTTTTATTACGATATATAACCAGAAACTTGTGATTTTTTTCCTTCTGCGTCATAGTTGTACATACTGCCGATTTACAGGACAAGCTGTTATACAATAGCACATGAGTTTCGTTTTACATCTTTACTGACCGTAGATAATTAAGTGTTGATTGAAGATTTTTTTGTTTTGTTTTTAAAACTTCATTTCTTCTTGTATATGTATTCTGGATGTTGTTGAATCCCTTTCCTAAGAATAAGTTATTATAATTTACGATGAAAAATGTTATGTAGCCATTCGATTGACTCTAAAATAGAATGTGTTCCAATAGCGGAGGGTAAATGACAATCGTGTGAAACTAATTGCAGAAATGAATAAATTTTATCATATGAAATGAATGAAATTTTTTTCTTTTAAATTGGTTGATTTATCTTTACACTTTGCTTCCTAGTTTACCATAAAACGACTTGTGGTCACAAGTTAACCCTAAATTCAGCTGATTTTTCATTGGCTCAGCACTAGTCTTCGATAGATTTAAAAAGAAGAGTTTTTCGATTTAAATAAAAATTTCTACATTTCATATTATATTTGGATAATAATAAAATTTATTTATTTCTTCGGAAAGTTGATTTGTCCCATTTTTAAAAAGATAATTTCTATTTGTACAGTTTTTGAAACTTCTTATTTCTGCCAATTACCTGGATAGTTTTTGTTGCCAAGCTAATTCGTAATTTTAACTGTTAAATATAGTTGTGAATATCATTCAACGTCTCTACCTCTAGCTAAATAATATTTCTATTTAACCCATTTGATCAAATTATTTAGAATTAACTAAACTTTGTCCTTGTCCTACTTATTTGCTTCCTGCACTCAGTGCAGCAGTTAGAGTTTGAAAAAAATCCTAGAGCAGATTCAATTAACTTGCAAACCAAAGATAAACAATTCATTTTTCATATATAACTGCATAGTAGTCAGGAATAAACCCGAATGGGGTGAATCATTCCAAACCATAGGACAAGAAGCCATGTTAGTAGAAATTTCAATTCAAGTGGCCATGTACTAACCTGCTGTACACTTTCGAATCTAGACCCAATTCACTGAAAGATGAGCTTGCTTAACTCTTTAATCTCGATAACGGTTTATCTCCTATCACTGGTACACACCAATCGCGACTTTGTTCCAATTGAAGAGCGAAGAATTATTTTATCAATTTCTCATCCATAATCATCGATTTTTCGGTTTTAATTGGAGGTTTTGGTCGGTTTTGGTGTGTGGCAGTGTTGGGAGATGCATTCTCTTACCGATATAGACTTTACCGTATATAAGGCCGGGAAAATGGAGGAAATTGCTTTTAATTTGGCGAGAAATGTAATTATTCAGGGATAACATCATGGCTGTGAATGATATTGCGTAGGGGAATGGTACTGCTAAGTACTGATGGAATTTTTGGTAACGAATGTCGTTATCTGTGAGAAAAAAAATCGTTTTTACATTTCATAGTATCAGACTACCGATTTTTCATTTGTTTCTCACATCCTGACCAGAATTTGACAGAAAACGACATTCGTTTGTGAAAATTGCGTCTGTGCGAATTAAATCGAGCACAGTACCGTTACGGTAGAGCTTCCATACCAACTAGACTGGAATGAATAGTCAGGCCACACGAAAAAGTAATTTCTTTATCAAAAAGCAAATAGATTTAATTTAATTTCAGTACAAAAGAATTTTTAAATTGACACGTGTAAGGAAGAAAGAGTAGTGTCGGGTAAGATCATCTTCCAATTTCTAGTCGTTAAAAATTCCTATATTTTAGTAAACATATTAGGAAAGGTCAATGTTATTTTTTGTAAAACAGTGCAAAATTGACGTGGGGAAGTGCTAATGAGAGAATCGTGTGCAATTTTGTTTGTTTTCGTTAACATTTCTATCAACAAGACGAAAAAGGGAACGGTTTTGATGTTCGGTCAAAAGTATACGACCTTAGTGACCAGCAATATTGAGATCAATGTGGATCAGTTTTCTATTTTGCTATTCACCGAATGAAGATATCTTTTTTACGGAGTGTGTCTTACTTCAAAATCTGTCTTAGCACTATTGTCATCGCCACACTGCTCTCAATTCAGCTGGCAAAATTGAAATCAAATTCAATTTGATTATAGTATCAGTATTTTTATCTGCACTATAAATAAATGCCTAATTAAATTGAAAAAAGTGCTTCTGAATGGAAATATTAATTTAAAACAATTTTTTTTACTGATGGTATTGGTGGAATTGCTTGTTAAAATTATTATAAAAGATTTAAAAAATGAAAAAAAAATATTTTCACATTTTTATATTATCATTTTTATTTTCACCTCAAATTGTTGCTGTATAAAACGAGTGGTTGAAGGAATAAGATTTTAGTTTGTAGTGCCACTTTACGAATGAAAAAGAATGGAAAATGATACAGGGTTGTAGGAAACTGGTAGTGCTTTTCCAGTATGTTCATAATCCTTAAATTAATTTTAACTTTGGGCAGTGGTTTGTGCAGCTTTAAGAACTGAAAGTCGGTCAAGCGCATTTGTAGGCCGCCATGATGATGTGAGCCTTGTGCTTCAGTGGGCCCAGAGACTCAAATTTAAAAAAAAAATAAAAAAATTAAATTTTAATTAACTGAAATTTGATTTTTTCTTTTTTTAAATATTTTATGGGCCCTAAAAATCCGAAACTGTCACTAATGGGATTATGGGAACTGGATGTTTGCTCGGTGTGATTGTTAATTTTTTAGATTATTGGACCAAATAATGAAATACAATAACTGAGAACTGTGTGCAACAGTGTTGTGGGAGACTCTAAAGTGTTCTAAATGATTAAATTCTGATCCACACCGTGACATTTGCAATGCAGTGTGGGTGTAGTCAGTTGAGAGCATCCAGCCATCTGGAGTTGAGCAGAAATGCAGTTCCAATTAAATTGTTTTGTGCAAGTGTCAATTGATTGATTTAAGGACTATGAGTTTTAGGTCTTTTAGAAAAAAAGTGAATTGGTTGGTTTTTTCGAAATTTCTAACTGACCTAGTTTTGCAGTAAATTTATCAGTATGAAATTGTTTATTGGTATTATAAGCACTGTTTTGATATATGGGGTTTAAGGCAGGTAATCAAAGTGGTTAATCAAAAGATTTTGTAAAGGAAAAATTGTATATTAAACGAAATGCGGGTTGAACTGGAAGTAGGAAAATGGAAGTAGAATGTAGTAGAATGTTAGAGATTAATGAAAATGTACATGGTTTGGTTTACGGGTGTGTATTTTATGGATAATTTTTGTGAAAAGACTTTTTACAGCAACAAAAATCTGAAATTTTTCAATAATATTTTCTTCTGAACATTTTTACTTTCAATTATTTACAATAATTAACATAGAATTATAATCTACTCATATGTTTTGTTAAAAACTAGAAATATATAATGCAACAGAGCCCTCAAATCTCCACAGCAATCAAAATTACATTTTGTTAGTGCAGCATTTCTCAAACACTCGGATTGAAATTTCATTAAAATATTCACAAAAAAATTCCAAAATTTGCCTTAAATTCGAAATTTCATTTAAAAAAAAATCAAATTTGAATATTTGAGAAAGGAGGTTCTAGCAATTATTTCAGTTAGATTTGCTAATTATTTTCTTAATTAGACTGATCATTGCTCATTATTTTTATATAGGCACTAAAAGTTGTACATTGTTTTGATTGTTCCTTAGTTAACAATGATGAATTCAATTTTTGTTAATTTTAATTTTTTATTATGGAAAAATTGTACAAATGAATTGTATAGCTATTTTTTCAAGTTGATTTGTTTTTACTTTATATTGGGTTCTATGATTTATGTACTTGAAAATGTTGTTAGAAAGCAAGTGCTACTCTAGAAGATATATTTATATATTATATATATTGCAGCTTGTTGTTTTTTGCATTAGAGGATATTACAGAAGTGAATTTAACAAGTTGATTGCTTCGTAACGATATAAGTCTCACTACAGGTAACGTTCATAACGATGACTAAATAAAGTACGACAGTATGTATGTAGAATTTAATCCCACACAGAAATAAATATAACATAGTTATATATATAATGTAACATTGTTTTTAAGTCCAGTTAATCGCACGGTTGGTTCATTTTTTGTTACAATTTTTTTTCCAGATATTTGAAACTGTTTGCTCAAAAGAGAATAAAAACAAAAAAAAATAATGTTAATTATTATCAAGTTGTTGCTAGTACTCATGTCCTCATACCATTTGTCTGTTATTATTAAAGCTTGGAAACTAATGTATATCGTGAGACAAAAATATGTTTCTAATATGTATAAACTTTAAATAAAGTTAAACTTGTAAATAAATTTTACTTTTATTTCATTTTAACACATCTGAACACAAGATTTAATCAAATTATGGCCATATTTGCTTATGTATTTCCATAAGCAAAAAAATGTTGTTCTTATCTTTATTCTAACATCTGCACTACAACATTTAACCCTAAATCTTGCATCATATCAAATTATGCCATATATGGCAGTTCATTATCATATCTACTTATGTTTTTACACATTTCCATAAGCAAAAAAATTTTATGACATAAATAAAACACCTTTATTTACATAATTTAAATTTTGAAGCTTCCAAGACATCTGGTGATCTGCCACTGCTTAACCGAACTGAAAAATAAGAAAACATCTACAACCAGTGTTACTATTTAACCACTACATGATAATAGTTACTGCCTTGGAAGTCGTGCAAAAAAGTTGTTGGAAGTTCAATACCGCAATCCACAGTAAGTGAGTGAAGCTATTCTTATATTTTATAGCTCAGTTAAGTTTTATCTGAACATCTTACAGAGTTTGAGACGGTTCGAGAACCTTATTTTAATCGAATGTACCAAACAGGTTGAAGCGAATCGAGATAAATGAAAGTACAATTATATTTCGGGCGATGTTTTTATGCGAGACTGTTGTTATCTTTTTGGTGAGTATCTATTACTGTTTATCACTTATCAACATTCTCCGCCTATTCTCTCGTGCTAAGTAACACCGTCGTGTTAAGTGCTAGGTTTTGTTTATTTTCTTTCGGGCAATATGACTTCGCTCCAGCAAAGGGGATTATCATTTTCGAGCGAAGTCGAGTTCGGAGCCACGAGCAACAAGTCGTGGTTCCAAAGATTCAAGAAATTCTTTTGGTCCGACTGGGACGCGGAACAGGGAATTCAGTTGGAACAACCCGGAGGTAAGTTTTGTAAACTCTTATTTTTTAAAGGGAAAAAAATCGAAATTTGATTTTAGAGGTTTCGGTGACCGAACCGGACGAAATGCAGTCTGGATTTACGAGGTACGATGACTTCCATACTATCGATTGGGTGAAAGATTTGTCGAAGGACAGGCGAAGACACCGGTATTTGGAACTGCACAGAACAGATACGGTGCTTAAAAAGTTGGGATATTTGTGGGATTCGTGCGCAGGTTGGATTTGTGTATCGATAGTCGGGATTCTTTGCGGTAAATATGAAGAAACCACTCGACTCGTAGAGTTAAATTTATATTTATTTACTTTTTGTTTTATGTTTATACAATAGGATGTGTAGCAGCTTTTATAGACATTGGTACAGGTTGGATGGTCGATTTAAAGGAAGGTTTTTGCGACAAAGGGTTTTGGCTGAATCGCGAACAATGTTGTTGGTTGTCGAACACGTCGTCGTTCGAAGACGAAGACTGCGACGAAGTAAATTCGTGTTACCAACACGTGATGTAATTTCAATTATGACTTTTCATCTTTTTATTAGTGGACTATGTGGGCTGAATTATTAGGTGCAAAAGACGAAGAGACAGCCCTTTTTTACTGCCTCCATTACTTGACCTATGTAATCCTGGCTCTTCTCATGGCTTTGTTAGCCGGTTTATTTGTTCGCACGTTTGCGCCATACGCCGGAGGAGGAGGAATTCCTGAAGTAATAAATCTCGATTATAGTTTTGTAAAACTACTAAAACATCTCTTTCCAGCTTAAAACTGTGTTGAGTGGTTTTATTATCCGTGGTTTGCTCGGAAAATGGACTTTAATTATAAAGTTATTCGGTGTAATGTTAGCCGTTGCTTCTGGGCTCGTGATAGGTAAAGAAGGACCTTTGGTCCACATTGCCTGCTGCATTGGGAATATAGTGTCTCGATTTTTCCCCAAATATGGTAAAAATGAGGCGAAAAAAAGAGAGGTATGGAAGAATCCAGAAATTAATTTTCACATTTTAAGTTAAATTATTTTACTAGATTTTATCAGCCGCCGCTGCAGCCGGTGTGTCGGTTGCCTTCGGTGCTCCAATTGGAGGTGTTCTTTTCAGTTTGGAGGAAGTTAGTTATTATTTTCCACCCAAAACGATGTGGAGAACGTTTTTCTGCGCTTTGGTCGCTACTTTTGTACTCAAGACCATTAATCCCTTCGGCAACGACCATATGATTGTTTTTTATGTCGAATATAAAACTCCTTGGATTTTTGTCGAGATATTTCCGTTTATTTTTCTGGGAGCCCTAGGTGTTAGTATATTATTTGCTTTTTTAAATTGATTGAATTTGTGAGTTTATAGTTTAAATGTTTATAGGGTGTGCTTGCAACAGTTTTTATCAAAGCTAATGTGTTTTGGTGCAAATTACGCAAATTTTCTGTGTTGGGAAATTATCCTATTGCTGAGGTAAAGTAATTTTATGGAGTAATAATTTATAAACGATGAACTTTGCTGTGTTTTCATTTCAGGTAGTTGCTGTTACATTAATAACGGCTATTTTTAGCTACCCAAATCAATTTACGAGGTATTGACATTTTGATTCTGGGGTTAGTTATCATAGTTTGTAATTTCATTTCATTTCTAGGATGGAAACAGCAAAACTAATTGCGTTGTTGGTTAGAGATTGCAGTAATGGCTACTCATCAGATTTATGGTAATACTATTTAAGTTTTTAATACTAAACATTTGTGCATCTAAAAATAACAGGTTGTTTTCAAAACTGAAATTCTATCAAAGGACTTTTAAGTTTGAGATCAATTTACATGATCTGAGGTAAACAATACTAAATATAGACTTAATAATGGACAAGAGATACTAGGGACTAGTAAATAGAAAAGCAGAATTCGATATTGATTGGTCAATGCTCTGTTTATGTATCGATTGATATCGATCCCATTCTTTTTATATCTTGTGAATACTGTTTACAGTTTAATTTCTGTTTCAGCGATTACATTTACGACAACAAAACTGCCCACCATGGACATTACAAAGCCGGTCCTGGGATTGGCCACACTTCAATACTTCTGGTTTTGGCTCTGATTTTCAAGTTTTGCATGATGATAGTAACAGTTGGCATGAAAGTATTAAGTTACACAAAGATATAGATAAATGATAACTGTAATAGTACAAAACTCATTAGATACCAGCAGGATTGTACATTCCGAGTCTTGCCGTTGGTGCTATAATGGGAAGATTAACCGGCATTGCTGTGGAACAGTTATTCTAGTCAGTGCATTACACCTTAACATAATTTGACCAAATAGCAATTTATTTTATAGTTATTTCCCAGTTTTAGGTCTGGGGGCTTGCGGAACTATGAGTTGCATTACGCCCGGGTTGTACGGAATGGTCGGTGCTGCGGCTTTTTTGGGTGGAGTTACAAGAATGACAGGTATATTCATCGAGTCAGTTAGTTGTAGTTAATTAATTGTGTTTTGTTAGTCGGTTTGGTCGTGATTATGTTCGAAGTAACTGGAGGAGTTCAGTACATTGTACCGTTGATGTTAGCGGTGATGACTAGTAAATGGGTTGGAGATGCACTTTGTAAAAGTGGAATGTATCCTTTTGAGTTATAATAGTGAGGGTTTTGTTAAATTCCATTTTCTTTGATTTGTTGTTCAGTTTTGAAGCTTTGATCGAACTTAATAATTATCCATTTTTGGATATTAAAGAGGAGTTTGAGAAAAAAACATTTGCAGCTGATGTGCGGAAGCCGAGAGATGGAGAAATGTTTACTCTGTTGACTCAAGACGGAATGACTTTGGGCGAATTAGAAGAAATACTCACAGAGTCTGTTTTTAATGGATTTCCAATTGTTGTTTCAAAAGAGACAAAACATTTGGTCGGATTTGTGCTCAGAAGGGATTTACTTTTAGCTTTGGGTACAGTATATGCTTTGATTTTTTCTTCTTCTATATTTTATTGTTGTTTATGTTTTAGATCATGCTAAGAGAACTAAAAGTGATGTTGGCTATGATACTTTGATATCATTTTCTGATCTACCTCATGAAAATCAGTTTAACATAATCAGAATGAAGAAAATAGTTAATATGGCAACAATTACTGTTACTGATGTTACTCCTTTGGAGACTATTGTTGATATTTTCAAGAAATTAGGTTTAAGACATTTGTTGGTTGTTGATAAGGGTACTTTGTTAGGTGTTATTACCAAAAAAGATCTTCTACATCATTTAAAAGACGATTGAATAGTTGATTAATGTTTTATCACTTCTTATGTTCTGTATTAAGCTTTTTAGAATAAAATGAGAGTAGAAAATTGCTAACTCAAGTTTCGCCTTTATTCATTTAATCAGCTGAAAAATAACACCGCAAAAGAAGAGGAACTCAATTTTGTTCCTTGTTTTTCTGGAATTCTTGGAGAAGATAAATTGTTTAGTATCAGTGTATCTGTTTTCTTATAACTTGGACACAATTTGTTGATTAGAAACTGAATCCAGTGTTTCCAGCTTCCTTTTTCTAAAAATAAGAACCAACTACTGTGCTAGAGGCTTTGTGTGATTGCATTATCAGATTTCAGTATCAGTGTATCAACTTCCAACTTTTCCTGTTTTCACTTGTTTTCACTCTAAAAATTAATAACTCATTGGTCAATGGACTAAATTTCACATTTATTTTATTTACACTTTCATTTAACTTCTTCAACTCAGTAGAAAACATAATTTTCCATTAGCTCCTTCAAAGAAAGTTACAAAAATGTAAAAATAAAATATTTTTTCAAAAATTATTACAAGTAATTTATTAGCTTCTACATTCTAAGAGTAGAGGATAAATTACAATAAATATTATAATATTTGACGTTTGGAAGTGAGAAGTGACGTGCCTTATCGCGGTTTCCGTAGCAGGTTCATTCGTTATCATGATTGGTCTGCGGTAACGTTCGTGAAACGATGATGTCATAGCAATTTATTACCTTACATGCCACCAGACTACGCTGGACCACCTCTCATGAAATCTCGAAAAACAAACTGCCGATTTAAATAAACAACGAAATGGTAAGATAAGCATATACAGAGATAACCTTTACCTTTGCCTTCGCACTTTTTTTTCCCATTCACCTTGCAGAAATACTCAACACATGATTCATTCCCATTCATATTCCCCTGCTTTTTCTCCACGTTAATACCTAAGCCTAATTCTCGTAGCGATTAGTAGTGGATCAGCTGGCATGAGTCCCACATTTCAAATTTTAAAAAAAACCAAAACGATTTATTCGAACGTCTCGTTACATTCAATTTACCAACTAAAATCGTAGAAAAATTAAAGAAAATTGACGGGAAATCGTAAAAATTGCGCCTTATCGCAGGAATCCATCAAGGGAATTTAATTCCTGACGCACAGTGGTCTTATTTCTCCGATTTCGTATAATGACGTAAACAATACTGGCAATCAGACAAGTAGATTAGGGAATTATATCAGTTTCCTCAGCCTTTTGCCTGACGTCATGTACAAATATGTCCGAATACGATCTGCGCTTGCATTTGTTAGGTGAATTACCTTCGCACGAAACCGATTACGAACCCCAAACTGACACTTCCAACACAGGACGGACGTGAGTTTCTTTTATTACGCAAATTATTCGTTGCTTTGTGAACTCATCTGCAACTGAATAAACACACAACAAACAAGCGAGTGCGTTAAAGCGAAAAAGATTGAAAAAGATTTTTGAAATTATTAAATTTTTTTATAATTTGTGTATCTTTGTAATTGGTTTTAATTTTTTCTAATTGATTTTTATAATCTTCCGATTCCAGATGGTTTCACCCGTCAGTTGTCATGGAAACTGACTGGTTGAAGACGAAAAAGAAGAATGAAACAGAATCTTCAGTGCACACGTACGACGCTGTTAATGGTTTGAATGCAAAAACTCCTACAAGTAGCAGTGACGAAGAAATGATTGATTTATCAGCTTCAAAAATGGGAACCGAAACGATACATAATTCTCATTTGCATGGTAAAACACAAAAAAGTAATTTGCATGTTGTTTGTGAAATTGTATGTATTTTGCCTAGTGTAATTTGCGAAAATGTGCATTTTTTAATCACGTGTGTGAGGCTTCAAACGTGTGATTTACGTAAATCAAAATCGGTTCAATTAGATGAATCGCGTGTTGCAAACTGAATAACTAAATTACAGAATAAATTTAGAAAAATAGTTCGTCAACACGTGACTCGATGAAATCCGAATTTATTTAATTGATCGCCGTGATTGCATCACTTATTTTCGTTTTTGTTAGCAATTAAACTCAACTTTATTATTTTTTATGACAGGTAGTTCATATGCGACTGAATCCGACGATCTTCCAGTCGGCGTCGGTCAGTACGATGATTTTCACACCATCGACTGGATACGTGATATTGCGAGAGATCGCATGAGACATCGCTATCTCGTCAAAAGAAAAGGCGACTCGATATGGGGCTTCATTCGAGGCGCTCACGACGCTTGGTCGGGATGGTTATGTGTGTTTCTCGTCGGTGTATTAGCGGGTAATTGAATTTTTTAATAAAATTTGTTAGAAATTAATTTCTTTCTCGATTTTAGGTGGTGTTGCTGGCGTTATAGATATCGGAGCCGGTTGGATGGCTGATTTACGCGACGGGATTTGTCCACAAGCATTTTGGCTGAACAAAGAACAATGTTGCTGGTCGTCTAGTGATAATTATTTCGTCGGAGATTTATGCCGACAAGTATTGCAGATTTTGGAATTTAATGAGCGCAGTATTAATTGACGATTATCGCCTTAGTGGTACACGTGGCCCGAAGTTTTCCGCCTGCCTCGAACAGGCCCTTGGTCGTATTTTGTACATTATTTCTTCTATATCGTCTGGTCCATGTTTTTCGCTTTATTGTGCGTCATGCTAGTCCGTACTTTTGCACCGTATGCTGTGGGATCGGGAATTCCAGAAGTAAATTCAACATTTGATATTAATTTAATAAATATTCTTTTAAAAATCGATTTAATTTCAGATAAAAACTATTTTAAGCGGGTTTATCATTCGCGGGTATTTAGGAAAATGGACATTGCTCATCAAATCGATCGGTGTCATGCTGGCCGTGTCCGCCGGCCTCAGTTTGGGCAAGGAAGGCCCGTTTGTGCACGTCGCGTGCTGCATCGGCAACATAATTTCATACTTGTTTCCTAAATACGGTAAAAACGAAGCGAAGAAAAGAGAAATTTTATCAGCCGCAGCTGCCGCTGGTGTATCGGTGGCTTTCGGCGCACCGATCGGTGGAGTTCTATTTAGTCTGGAGGAGGTATCGTCGAATTTGATCGGTATTTAAACCCGGTATTGATTTTTTGTTTATTTTTAACAGGTCAGCTATTATTTTCCTCTGAAAACACTTTGGCGCTCGTTTTTCTGCGCTTTAGTAGCAGCTTTTGTACTCAGATCGATTAATCCGTTTGGCAACGAACATTCTGTTTTATTTTACGTCGAATACAACACACCATGGATATTTTTCGAATTAGTTCCTTTCGTTTTGCTGGGAATTTTAGGGGTGAGTGTGTCTTTTTTTTTAAAGACGAAATATCGTTTAATGTGGAATTTGCATTTTTAGGGGATTGTTGGTGCAATATTTATAAAAGCAAATATTAGGGTTTGTCGGTACAGAAAATTCTCGAAGCTGGGAAAATATCCAACGTCGGAAGTGTTAGCAATCACTCTTCTTACAGCCATCATTACCTTTCCAAATCAGTACACACGGATGAACACGAGCGAGTTAATATCGCATTTGTTTAGCAAATGCGGTCCGGCCGACGTGTCCGATTTATGGTAAGGAAAAACTAAACCTACCATTAAATGCTGCGGTATTAATTTTATCGTTTGAAATAGTGATTACAAAAGAAATTATACGAATGCCAACACAAATTTCCAACATGGCATTGCTGAAGCTGGTCCGGGTGTCATTTCTAGTGTGCAGCAACTTTTTTTAGCATTAATTGTTAAAATTATAATAACAGTATTTACGTTTGGTATCAAGGTAACGCTTTATCAACGTCTGCGTCGATTTTTCGCTCATTTTATTTAATTCCAGATACCTACGGGATTATTCATTCCTAGTCTTGCTATTGGTGCGATAATGGGTCGAGTGATGGGAATCGGGATGGAACAACTGGCGTAGTAAGTTTAATTTATTGTTTTTTGAATGTTTCGACTTATTTTTTGTTCTCATTAAAGCCATTATCCCGATTTGTGGATATTTAACGGAGAATGCGGGGACGGTTGCATCACTCCCGGCTTGTACGCTATGGTTGGTGCAGCCGCTGCTCTGGGAGGTGTCACCAGAATGACTGGTATTCGAGATCTAATGACATAAAAGCCGGAAAACTAATTTGATCTTTCAGTGTCTTTGGTGGTAATCATGTTTGAATTGACTGGTGGTGTCAAGTACATCGTACCCTTGATGGCCGCTGCCATGGCCAGTAAATGGGTCGGTGATGCGCTCGGACGAGAGGGAATGTATCCTTTATAGAAAAATTTGATAAATTTATGGAATTTTGAATATGCCCTTAACGAAATCAAGTTACGACGCTCACATCGGTTTAAATGGGTATCCATTCTTGGACAGTAAGGAAGAATTCAGTCATACGACCTTAGCAGCTGACGTCATGCAGCCGAGAAACGAACCGTTAGCGGTCATAACGCAGGACAGTATGACGGTGGAGGATACAGGTAGGAATTGAATGTTTTTTAAGTTAATATTTCTAATTTAATTAAAATATTTTGATTTTTTATTTGTAAAAATAGAGAATTTACTCAGAGAAACAGAACACAATGGCTTTCCAGTAGTGGTTTCGCAGGAGTCTCAGTATTTAGTCGGTTACATTCTTCGGCGAGATCTCACTCTAGCTATACTAAACAGTAAAAACAAAGATGGGATATGTGCCAATTCCAAGGTTTTATTTACTGATTCAATTCCGACTCCTTGGACTGGACCTCCACCTTTGCCATTGAAAAAATTGCTTGATTTAGTAAGTTCAAATTAACGATAATCAATTCAGAGAAAAAAAATGAATTTTATTTTTTAAGGCTCCAATTACATTAACCGATGAGACCCCCATGGAAACAGTGATTGATATGTTTCGTAAATTAGGACTTAGACAAGTTCTTGTCACACACAACGGGTAATTTAATTTTTAAGGAAAAAAAAATTTTTTTTTTTTAAATTTTAAATTTTTGTCGCTTCAGTCGTTTGCTTGGTATCATAACGAAGAAAGATGTTCTGAGGCACATAAAGCAGCTGTCAAATGAGGATCCTGAATCGGTGTTGTATAATTAGAGATTCTCAGACTGTAGAAAGGATTTGAAAATTTCGTTTTCGTTTAAACCAAAATCAGCTGCTTTAGCTATTTTGTGATAATTTTCTCTTCTTTACTCTTGTGTTTTTGTAATTTATTTGTATTGAACTTGAATGCAGACATTTTTAAATGTGTATTGTTGTTAATATTATTATGTAACTTAATGAGAAATTATTACCGATGATCCGTTTTTGGATTTTTTGTCTGAAATTGTATAAAGTTTAACTTGAAATGTAAAGCATTCCATTGTTTTCTTGCTATTTTTTGTATAAGTGTAGAGTGATTGGATTTGCTTTTTAAAAGTGTTCCTATTTAGTTCTTGAATTTGTATCTAAATTTTAGAATTTGTTGATATTTTTTCAGGATATCTTGTGCTCAAAGTGCTGGAGGAGGCATAATCCCTTTAAGATTATTATAAATTAGCAAAATTAACACTTAATGAGGAATTTTAGATTTACAGTCACTGATATTAAAATCGTATTGAATATTGTACGATTTGGAAGTAATTGGATATTTATAAATTCGATCTAATAAAGATACTAAAGACTTTAATGACGCGTTTGTTTTTGTTATTTTATCTGAAAGGAAAGTCTGCAAACACATTTCAATGACGTAAAATAAAGGTGGTGGCGCTGTTTGTGTTTTCAAGGACGTGATGAGTTATCGATTACGGGAAGTGAAAACGTAGAAGTGGGAACTTTGATTCCGTAAATTGTAAAGTCACAGTTAATTTGGAAGTGTAAATATGAAGTACAGAAGAGAGGCGTTCAGTGTAAATTCGACGCAAAACGTGGATAACTTGGAATTTGGAAGTGTAAATTCGGATGACGTTATAACGGATATTTGGAATTGAATATGTAAGTATGTAAATTAGAATATATATAAGTGTAAATAGTGTAAATTTAAGTTCATGACGAAGAAAAGTATGGAATGTATGTACATACAAGGTAAAATTCGAAACGGGGAATACAAAACTCGAAATGACGTGTTTGAAGAAATTGAAACAAAATCCGCGTGTAAATAGAAACAATGGATAATTATCTAGACTTATGAGCATTATCTCGTTTATACTATTTTGTGGTGAACGATGATCGAGAAAAATCAGAATATAAGTTTTTCGACTACGTCAGACATGTTATTGTGTTGCTTGGATATTCATCAATTCGTGCTGTGCAGTGCAGGGAAACCGGTCTTGACAGAAAAGTCAAAGAGAAAAAGAAAAGAAAAATGAAAAGAAAATGTCACACACGACAATGATTTTCGTACTTCGAAATACGAAACGAAGCAGTTTTTTAGCAACAAAAAACGTTTTAAAATAAGATGGAAACGAAAAAGGCGAATTTATTTTATTGATCTCTTTATTTTTTTTTAACTCTTTAATTTTAATTACAGGTTCCGAGTGTAGGCTTTCAAGCAGTCCTCGTGGCGTGGTGGACAAAGGGTCGTCCTCTCGATGCGGTGGTCTCGGGTTCGATTCCATGACCAGCAGAAGAAATTTTTTTTAAAAGATAGAGGAGAAAATGTAATTGCAATGGAAAATAAATAAGATTTAGAGAAAAAATGGTGTTTTC